>JAHZMZ010004452.1:0-18861 GCA_027743805.1 Lepidocyrtoides sp. E14 | reverse complement strand
GGGATGATCGACCTGTGGAAGAAATGGATCAGTCGGACATACTAATTACATGGCAGTTAAAATAAATGTTATTTTAAGCATAACATATATGCAAACATTAACTTGATACTCTTACCTTTTCTCCTTTCAGTTCGAGGAGAGGATATTGACTCTGTGTCCTTAGAGAACTGTATCTTTTCCAATGCCTTCCTCATTGCTTCATCCGCAGTACTGGCAGATTGGAACCTTGCATGAGGGTTTCGTTTCATAATTGCTGTAAGCTCCTGGGAAGTAGCAACGGCTTTGGAGGTATCTATAGAATTGATAATTGTTTCTTAACAAAAAATTGGAAATAGTGATAGACAGTTTACTTGTTTTACTCCTTAATATGAGACAGTTCGTTAATTTCTCTAACCTTGAGATACCGCCTGATCTTCCGGTGGTATAACCACGTAGAAGTAACACATTTTTTTCTGAGAAGAGCCTGCATCGTGGTTGACTGATTTGCGATCCTGATTCTCAAGTACACTCATTTTAACAATGTAAAGTCTCAATTCGATTACTGCGTTTACGTTACACGGAAAAAATATCTAACACCTAATAAGTTCTTATACCCAGTCAATTTTCAGAGAATACCTAACTAAATCTGTTGTCAAAAATAATAATTAAAAAATATTGCTTGCTTAACTTTTAAAAACTTTTGCTTCCTATCTTCTCATAAAACAGTGCTAGTATTACACAAAAAATACACAAATATTTATTTATTAAATTAAAAACTAAAAGGTAAGATCGCGAAGGAATGTTTAATTCTAAACATATAATAAACCACTGTTTAAACAGTCTAATCGTTTCTTAAAATATTAGTTGCCACTCATTAATATATTGCCTTCACCCGATTCTTAGTTCTTACAACCATTTTTTAAAGAGTCAATGGACAAGTGTCAGCTATATTTCAGCTTTGTCCTAGTTAGATAAACTTTCACCATACAAAGTGAGAAATCAGAATACATTTACAATGCACAATTAAAGGCAAAAAGCCAGTGACATGTCACCAAATTAACACTGAACGTCCCTATGCATGTATTCACAAGACAATAGAAAATGGCAAATATTGTCAACACATTATTTATTTATTATTAACATATTAACACTACACCTCAATCTTAAACATTGTTGTTACCATTGACATGTCATCAGTTAAAATATCGTCATGTTCTCCCCAAACAACGTAGACAAATACTGTTTATATCACACAAAAGTAAGCCCATCCAAGTAAGATGGGAGTTTGACGAATAAATAATTCACACGTCTGTTTAGCAGCGTATAATTAGCGACACCACAGGACCTCATAGGATGACGCTTGCTTATGGTTTTAAGAAGTAGGCAAATTTCTTTAACCTATCGTTTAGGAAGACAGGTAAACTGTAGTTTCTTAATAATATTTTGTTGTTGTTCTAGCAGTAGTATTAGAAGTAGTGGTAGTAGTACTGGTCCCTCTTCTCCTCTCATCTTCCTCTGCATAATATTAACCATTTATGACAAAGAACGTTGAACGTTTGGCAGGCTTGAATGGCAATTAGAATGTATTCAAAAAATAAAATACATTTCGCTCACTCGCACACACACTTTCAACATTCGCATTCGTGTCTTCTCCCAATCCAATCCAATTTTATCTATCATCAGCCAGCACGCTCACGTATTTTTTACAAAAAAAGTTTCAACAGTTGGGCTTGGGTATATGTACATGTTTTTATTATTATTCCTCAATGTGCATCTGCTTGGTTGGTCACAAAAAAAAACTAATGTATTTATGCATTTTACAAAGTTTAGGATAACGACAATACTTCTGAAAACCAGTAACGAACGAACAAACATCAGCGTGTACTTAGCATAACAACAACAAAAAACAAACCAAATCGCGCCTTTCGAAAAGTTCTGTTGTGGTGTGTGCTTCTTTAGAGATACGTCAGATGGCAAGGGAAGAGGGTGAAAGAAAATTTGACAATGGGGAGAAAACTAACCGTTTAGTCTAGTGAATTTGCTAACGCAAACTAACTCACTTTCCCCGATTCAGCAGAGAGGAATACCTGACGCATCCGACTTACGGATATGTTGAATTTTTGACGGATTTTTAAGCAGTGGTCAAATATGTAATCAAATAGAGCAAATTAGTATTTATACCTGAGATCAAAAATATCTTTAACCTAATAGCCACGAACGAACGAAAAAAAAATAACAATTTTAAATAAAAAATATGCTTCAGTAAACAGGTTTTCGTATGGCATCGGATAATGAGTTGAGGATGATGCTCACTTTAAAATTTAATTTAATTGCAGATGGTAGTATTGTACCTAAAAAACTCGACCCTTATAAATATCTTTGTCTGACTGAAAATAGAGTGTGCATTTAAATTATTTTTTCATCGTCTTGCCCGGTTTCATGCTCTTATCGAGCACACTTTTAATTTTGACACAAGCACGTATCTCTAAGAAACAATTCAAAGCCACAAAAAGGTTTATATCAGAGGGTTCCTCTGGGAAAGTAATTTAACCAGCAAAAAGTAGACAATGATAAAGTAAGTGGAGAGAAACCCTGAGTTGTAAAAGATCCCATGTGAATACACAACAGTATAGAAATTACAAAACAAGTACATGAAAGTGACTGGATCTCTGCATGCAATCAAACAAGCTAACAAATTTTCATGTTATACATTTCTTAGCTTTCTTCCGTTAAAAATCACCATAAGCCATGTACCTTTTGCAATTTGAAAAGTGCTTTCTTCTCTTTTTTTTTCTTTTTTGACAATCATGGTTTATTAACATTTGGGTATGTACGTTCATAATAATAATAATACTATGTTTCATGTAAGAAATTACGCACGTATGCACGAAAGCGGAAAAAAAGTAATCCAAGAGACTTCGAATTAGGAACAATTGCGGTACTACCGTACGATTTTAATGGAAGAAAGCATTTTGAAAGCAATTCTTTCTTGGCTTTTTAATTTTCTCATTTTGGATTTCATGAAGGAAAAAGCAAAAACAAGTGAAAATAAAAAAAGAGTTGTCTATATCTCAAGATTAACAAGTGGGGTTAAGCTGGTAAATAGGAAAGTGTGTGGGAAGATTGGTGTAGTTTATATTGAAAAGTTTTTGAGGTAACGTTCACATTACATTCACATCGTCGTCATCATCATCATGATCATCATTATATCATCATCACATCATACAGCGAACATCTTTCGTTCATGCATTTTCGTGCACACGTTTATTGTTTGCCAGAAGGGAGGCCCAGTGGGGGTCGTTTCTCCGTTTTTTTTTTCACTTTCCCTTTTTGTCATATTCTGACTGCTTGTCAAAATAAGAATCATCGTTTTTCATTCCCGTTTTTCCACTTTCATTTTACATCTTCAATTCAAATTTCAAATAGATGCAGATGCATATAAAATAGTGGGTATGCTTTGCTATATTAACAAAATACGGTCATGATGATAATAATGTAGATGAATAAAAACGCAAAAGCCACACAAAAGAAAGCCGTGTGTGGTTACTGGGATGTGTTTTACTCATCATACAGTATGATTTTCTCATTCTCATAAAACATTTTTTTTTTCTTTTAAAATTCGGGGCTGTCTTTTATTTTGCATAAAAGACACAATAAAGGAAGTGACTGTCTTTCCAATCTTATCATGCATGGATGATTTGTGATGTTTGTTTTTTACATTTTTTGCAATTTTAGTGTTCATTACAATCGTAAACTGAAAGCGCTACTGTTGTTGCAAAGCATATGACTACGGTAACATCACTTATAAATAGTAGATAATGTAAATGTTTACAAAAAATAAATTTGTACTGTTGTCCTGTATTGATGAACCGATGATTCCAAACTTTAAAAACCTCACCTTCAATTTTTTTTTTCATTCTTTCATTTCTTTGCTTTTTTAAACTACTTATAATTACTATGTAGTTCACCTGCGTCAGTACTTTTTTTGAAAAGTCCTTTTCTGTTTCAACGAGACAATGTTTATGCATTCACATGTCGTGTTAAAACTCAAAAGTAAGAAAGTAAAAAAATGAAACTCCAATTATGTACACACACTTATTTCTTATCTATTGCGCCCGTTTTTGGCAAATGGTAAAATGCCGACTGAGGAGGAAAAGCTTGCCGCAGGGTTGAAAATTGGGTATCATAACGTGGTGATGGTATGAAAAAAGGCCGCTTCTATTGTCGCATAACATGAAGGATGAATAGGGATAATGAAAACTCACTTAGGATAAATATCTTCATTCGCGATGAACAAAACCAAGCAAATAGATTACCTCTGTCCATTGCACTAATAAATACTTACATGTACCTATGTATGTATTCCATTTGTGTGAAATAAGTATGTCCCTATGAAGTAATATCACTATCAGTATATAGCGTTTTAAAATGGTACTTACAATTTACGTTCTTTACTATCGGCGACACACTCAATTTTATGTTGCATGCTTCTTAGTACGTAGCCCCATAAATCTAAGCTACTCGGTTTGTAAAAGAAAAATGCATTATTACTAAAAATTTGTATTGTGTGGTCTACTCGTCTCATGTCGGATTAGTAGATTTCAGATAGGATATTTGGATACACTTTTATTATGACAGTTTTATGTTTTTCTTATAGAGTGAATGGACAGAATATTGAGAACTTAAACAAGCCAAACGTTGACGATGACTCTGTCCATTATCGATAAACTTACTTTTAGATCGTGGCAACAACAACAACGTGGAAATGTAGCTATTGGGTTTGTGGTCAATGTATTGTTATTGGGAGCATTGTAATTTTTTATTATGCTGATTTGAAGGTGTTCAGAATTTTAACTAGTTTCTGCATTCACCGTCGAAACTTTACCCTATAATTAAGAAACTTCCATAGCATAATATTCCATAGATGTTTTTAAAAAATTATTTCAATTAATTTTTATTTCATATTTATTGCAAACAGCAAATAACAAAAATATGTCATCACTCTCCAATAAATCCGTGTTGCTAATCATCTAAATTTGTATTTTATCGACTATAATATTTCTTTAATTTCAGTGTCCAGTGCCGAAGGTAAGCGATCGTATTTTTAACCATCTAGAATCGCATTTAAATCCTTTTTTACGGTTCACTTCAAAGAAATAAATAGTTTTGTGAGCAGATTGTCTACTTTTTTGTCTCAAACATATAATATTCTGAAAGCTATCATGATGATTCTTGATGTCGGGGAATCCTTAATGGATTCTTAATATTGTTATGAAACTCATCATTCCCAATTTCTTGGATGTGTCAGTCTTACCCGTAATCATTCTCACGCTCTTTCGAATCATTCCACATGGTCAACTCTGTTTAAACTTAACAAGCGGTTTGCATCGTGTATTCATGTAGCTCCTAAGTGCAATGGTATAAAGCGGTTCATAACAATCGGTCTCTGATATTATCATGAAATGAAAACCTTTTCGTTGTTGTTCAAAGTGCATTGTATGTAAGTCTCTGTACTGGAACTAGACTGCAGGTACATTATAAACTTGTGGTGGTGTACACTGTAAACACGTAACCTGTATGAATCCAATTTCTGAATTAAAATGTGTATTTAAGGCCTCCACATTTCGGTATTGTTGTAACAGATTTAGCAGATTGCCTCAAGAGAGTTTTGAAATTCATTTAAATGTTCCAATCCTTTTAATTAAGGAGAACAACGAGTCGCTTCACCTGTTTGCCAATGTTTAACTATAAAATATTATACGAGCATCCTGAGTTCATATTCACCACAGCGGAAGAATCCTTTGGTATTCATTACCTGATTAAAATGCCCGTTTGCATTCTCGATCTCGCTGCTGATGAGTACAGTGATCAAACGCTTGTATTAAATTGAGCATTTAGAAAACTTAAGTTTTTACGTCATTAAAATTACTTCACCGTCTAATAACCAAGGATTTTCACTCGGATTGTCTTTGACACAAATTAAGTTGAAGATGAGGAGTTACAATTATATTCAGTCATTAATTTTGTGTGCCATTTCCTCAGGGTAAATGAAATCTTCTTAGCAAAAATCAGTTAAACATGGTTTTTGCACTATTATTTGTTTGCCTTTGTGCCCTTGCCGTCCCTTGAGCATTATGCATGCATGATTAACACTATAATTATGATTGTATTTAAGAAAAAGTTTAAATAATAATGATACATTATGTCGAATGGTGTTGGCATTTATAAAGATCTAACCGATTGCTAGAAAGATATAATGTCCCATGGACTTAAGTATTACTAAAAAAAAAAAATTTTTCTTCGTTTTAAATTTTTTGTGGAAAAAAACGTCAAAAAAGTTGATTTTTACTTTCTTATTCTTTGCATTCGTCTCCTAAAGTTGTAACATTGGTGACAGTTACTTTTCTCTACACACGCAGCTTTCATAGTGCACACTTACTGCTTTAACTTGTAGTAACAGCCTAGCTTGGCCTAATACAGACATGGTTTTTTCAGTATCTAAGGAAAAGTAAAAAGTTGTATTATGGGGTAGAAAGACACGGGAAAATGTTTTTCTTTTTTGATCTAGAGAGTAGAAAAGTCGTACAGACTACAGACTTTTGTTTGGTGTTGTTTTTATTTGATTTCGAGTACAGAACTTACAAATAGAAAAGATTGTGTGTGTAAAGAATCTAAGTAAAAATACATAATAATAATAATAATAGCTGTGAACTGCGCGGGTAGCACAGAAATGATGTGGTGTAAGATGGAATGTTTTAGCCATGTGGTTGTGATCCCAGGCCAAGGAAGTTCCTTCCTATGTAGAAGAATTTTATAATAGCAAGTTGAAAATTATTATTATTTTTTTGGCTACGGCATTCTTTTCTTTTTTTTAAAAAAAGGAAACGAAAAAAGACAAGAGGAGAGACTAGACGTTTCTAGACTGTTTTTGGACGACGACACAGTGGTATCGTCGTCTACTCTTTAGCGCAACTTTTTACTCCTACTACAACTGCTTATTTAGGTTTTTTTTGTTGGCATGACAGGGGATGCAGTGGAAAGTCTTGCTTTGGCTGATGCTACTGCTGCTCCAACACAATTCCTCGGGAAAAAAAAGTAAACGGCAAAGGCAAGCAAGAAGATGAGATGAGAGCCAGAAATGCAGAGGGAGAGAGTTTTCTAACTTCACGCCGGATTAGCCTCCAAGTCTAGCTAGAATGGGTTCAGCCAACCGAGAAGATGAGAAAGAAGAGAAACAGTGTTGTGAGCAAGAGGAGAAGAGAAAAGAAGACATGCTGCTGCTGCTGCTTCTGCTTCTCTCCCTCCCCCCGCAAGTCTCCTTTTTCCGCTACTGCTTTTTCTTTACCACGCCATCATCATGCCATACCACCAGACTATTTCCATGAGTTTTTTTTTGTTCATTTCAGAACGCTTGCTTTTTCATAGTTCATAACCTAGTGTGAGTGAGAGAGAAAAGAGTCCAATCTAAAAACTTGTTTCTTCACTCTATGAAAATATTTTTGGTGAGCTTCTTCACAATGATATTTTTAACCAATACTTGGCCAGTTGGGCATGTAGGTAGCACCACATGTCGTGTATCATTCTCATTGCTCAGATTACCTCCTACCTAAATTTTTTGGGGATGCTGAATCATGTGAAAAAGATATTTTAGATTGAAGAAAAGAAATACAACATTGTAAATATTTGTCGCCTGACTTTTACTTTATCAATAAGCTGATAACCTTAATTACTTCTTTTTTTTACAGATGGAAAGATATTTTTGCATTTTTTGGATTTTCATTGTATCAGAAAGCAACTGCTTGTTTGATCGACGGAGGGTGAATTTAGGTAAAAAGTTTAAAAAAATAGAAAGTAGGTAAATTCGCACTTTGGTTAAATATAAACAAATCGTACGGATTATTAAAAGCAAATTCATGTAAATTTGCAGTTGATGGGAGTAAGAGCTGGGATCTAAATGCGAAAAAGATATAAATAATGTGTTTCATGGTAATTTAGCTGTTTGATGGAAAAGTTTTGTTTTGAAATGGAATATGAGTTAAGTTAAAAGTAAACAGTTTTTGACACTAAAAATACAAAGTTTATTTTTTGCTCAAGTAAAAATAAATAGGACTCATGGAACTAATTTTGTTTGAAACTTTTTTGAGGGTTAACCCAGAGTAGATAATGCCTTAGTAGTATAAATATGTATATACAAGAGAGTAAATGATCAAGCTCGACACATTTGTAGCATGAGTTTAACTACATTTATAATCTATAGTGGTATTTGGATATGAAAAGATAGAAGAAGAAAATTGTGCCAACTTTGACTTTTAACTTTTCGTTTTCACGCTAAAAGAATAAAATGACATTTTTTTTTCTTTCATTCTTACTTTTTCCTTCTTCAAATTTGTTTTGCTGTACACAAAAAGGCAACACTGAGAGGAAAGAATGAGAACAAAATTCTCGTAATATTTGAAAAATTGGATTTTCTTTGGGAAAATGGAGAGAGAGAGAGAGAAAGAGAGACAGAGCAAGGCTAAAAGCGAAACGGGAAAAGGGGGAAATGTATTTGGGAAAATGTTGAACAAGGAGGACATTCTCGACACTCACTCCCTCTCCACCAGATTTTTTTACAAATTGACAAGAAAGTAAGAATCATATGATGTTAGAAATAAAAGAGTTTTTATCAAGAAAAAAGAGATAGTTTCTTGAGAAGACTTAAATTTTTAGCTTTTTAGGACTCGCTTTCCCTCCTTTTAACTCTCTGACTTGAGCGAGTCAATGTGCAAAAAACCATGTTGTGAATGGAATAGATAATTGAAGTGTTTGGTCTTCTTCGTGGTATCGTGTGGAATGCCATGTTTTGGCATGGTTTGTAGTAAATGCTGTGAAGTGGAGCTCTCTAGCTACCAGAATAAAACGGTCACGGAACAGCTTCTGTCTGCTGCTGCTGCTGCCGCTGCCGCCGCCTCTGCCGTTAGGATATAGCAGTGCTCGACAGGAGTTGGATGGAAGGAAAAAAAGAGAAAAGGGAATAACATTCAACATTAGAACGGGTTGCATTCACAAAGCAAGTCAAACGTAGTTAATGCGATGCAACTTTAAGCTTTTTTTTCTTGCTGCATCTCTCAAAAGAGCCTGAAAAAAATGCTCTGTGCTGACATGTCATATAAGGTCCAATTCACTCAAGAAAAAAAATATTTTTTTTCTTCTCTCTTTTCTGTTTGTACTCTTTAATGTTTGTAGTAGTACGAAAGAAGACATGAGAAGAAAAAGTCGAATGATCTGTTCTGAGATCTAAAGAAAAAAGGACTGTGTAGCGTTTACATAACATTTTATATAGAAAAACTCAAAAGAGCACGGAGGAAGGACGGATAAGATAGATAGATAGAAAAAGAAAAATGGAAAAAAAGAGAACAAGAGAGAACCTTTAAAAAATTTCGTTCCATTTTCTAGTACTCCTTTTCTTAGTCCTTTTGCTAATCTCTTTTCTCCTTTTCGTCTTGTCTTCTTTTTCTTCGTCTTGAGCCTTTTAAGAAACTGCCATTCTAAATCTCTGTGTGCAGTCAACCAGCTACAAATCTAGTACATGGTACAACATGCTCTTCTCAATTCTGCTTTCAAACCCTTTTCTGCCTCTTGATTTGTCCTCTTTTTATCAGTTCCCTTTATTTAACAACATTTATATCTATGAACATAATATGTCTAGGTATATATTAAATTGTATCCACATTATATTTTTTAAAGGTAGAGAATGGAAACGGCAACAGCAGGTGACTGTTTTTCTTTCTTCCTTTTCACTCCTAACAAGTAAAATGGTACACATGGAAAGGATAAAAAACATGAAAAAAGAATGAAGTAGAGAGGAAACAAGTTTCTTTATTTTTCTGATCTGACGACAGATTTTATGTTTCAATGGAACAGGCATTGGGCATACCACTTTTTTTAGTAAAAAAAGCAAAACACAAAGTCATGTAGGTCCAGAATCACAGTCAGTAATTTACTGATTTCACGACTCCCCTGACTCTCCCATCATTCTTTATAGAACTGTACGCACTCTTTATATCATTGAACGAAGCTCATGCTACTGACAGCATAAAGATGCATACAGGCTACAACAACGCCAGCAGATTATGTTTGTTTCTAAGTTTTATATTGCTAACTTGTAAGCTCATCCCAAATTTAAAATGAATAGTTTAAATACACGCAAACCCATTTGATTTGGCTTACCTACTTCAATTTAATGCGCCCTGTAATTTTAACCAGTAAAAAAATAAGCAAAAGGGAGGAGATACTTTCAAAGGTTTTTAACGAAAGCATAATAATATGTGCGATGAAAAACCCTGGTAAATAAATAGTGATAATGTGGTAAGCTGAAAATCCGCAGGTGAACTTTTTGTATTGATAACATACCGATAGTAAGCTTATAAAGTGTTAATAGACTGCACCGGCTAATTGTAAGTCACTAGAGAATGAGACATATTTATCGAAAGCATCAAAGAGACAAAATACTAGTATGAAACGAATGCAAGTATTTAAGAAACCTTAAAAATCTCTTTAGTTTTCAATGATACACTACCTGTACTTGTAGGATTATCCTTTTCCGTCTCTATGATTGATGATATGCCGCATCAAAGACATTCTATCCTTCCTACATATTATGCCTTGTAGAATCTATTTATTTACTTTTTTGTGTAACTTGGAAATAAATAGTAAGTTGGTTAATACTTTAAATTTTCTACACCGCTCGACTTTTTCAACACTTCTACTTCAGGTTGACTTAATTCATTATGGAATACCACCCTTTGAAGTAGTTCTATAAGCATAAAAAAAGGCTTTAAAATTGAATACACAGCCAACTGTACATGATGATAATATTGTTGCGAGGAGATGGATATGTCGAGAGTTTCATGTTGGGAAACCGGTAGAAAGCAATGGAGACAAATTGATCTCATCTGTGCTCTGAAGCAAACAAAATTAGTCCGTCGGAATGTGCCTTGATTTCCTTTTTTCTTCATCACCTTCCGATATAATCCTCTTGTTTACGGGGAAATTTTCTTTCTCATCGGGTTGGTGATATTGCAGGCAATCATGCTGGCTGATACTAAAAGCTAATAGGGTATAGTTGTAGTTTCGTTGTCTTTTTATACTAAATTGTCTTCCAGCTCTTTAAAATAATATACTTGTTATGAACGGACAATTATTTATGTAGTGATAATGCGATAAAATTTTAAAATAACCTTTAATTTTCCTTTCGTCTATATTACCCAATTTTGAACTTGAAAAAGTCGAAATAGCAGCACAAGCTATCCCTTAATGCATTGTATTTTTAACAAATTCGGGAACAACCTTATACAAAGTTAATTCAACCATGCAAAATACTTTTGACATGGTGAAGATGACGGTACTTTGCGTTCGCTTTAAAGATTACCTTCCATTTCCACTTCTACGCATATGGATTAAATATAATAGATTTTACACTATGTATGCCCATATAATGTGTCGTAAATTTAGTAGCATGTATTTAAATAATAATATATGTATTGTTGATGACTGGACAGTACTTTTTTAACGATGTCTTCAAATGCTTTCAAATGTTAATGCATACCATTCAACTCACAGCAGTTAGATTGCACTAAAATTAAAGTTTCAATGCAATGTATCCCATAAGAAAAATGGTTTTTTTTAGCTTCAATCACATCCTGCCCGGCATCCATCCGTGTTTTAATTTGATTATTTTTGCATTAATCTCCTCAGCATCATCACTAAATGCAAGCATAAGAGACACTTAATGACCCGCCGTTACATGATTTGCATACTGCGTTTTTATGATGTGTCATGCAGTCATCATCACTTATCATTCTGGTTCCAGAAGAAAAACTCACTGTAACTTTGTTCGCACAGTTACAAAAATATTTGGGTAACTGACTGTCGTGACAAGGTCGAATTTTACAGATGTAAATTAAGCTGTTTAAATAAAAAATGAAATAAATGGATGAAAGCATTTTTGTGACAGTAAAAAGAACATTAAAAAACTGCAAGTAAAGTGGAGGGGCACTTGAAGTTTTAAGAGCACAGTATGGATACTTTCCTTGAAAAATTTACTTTTCGATATTTTTGGTACTTCTTCTATCCTGAACTTCAGTTGCACACGTCCACATGCATTCAAATAAAACAAATTAATCTGTTGAAATTAATTGTGCTACTTATTTGCAGTAACAATAAATTATGAGATGAAAGGTCTTTGATCTTTTTCCCTCTCAAACAAATGTCATCAATTTATGCATAATTTTAACAAAATGAGCAATGCTTAACATGCATTATCCTTCTGTCAAGTTCTGCCCTACCAATGTTGATACATTGACTTTTGTTTGTTATCTCAACGACCCCATGCCCCGGTGTACACTCTGACAAGCATGTCAGTATCACAGTTAAGCAGAAACAGCTACAATATAAAAATATATGCTTTATCACACACTATAGTGCACCCGTTAGTTCAATCCATTCAATTCATTTCCTTGCGATTTCCATTCAGCGGGTAATAACATTATGTAATGCATGTAATAACAACACTGTCACAACCAACCAACCAACCAACCCACCACCATTATTGTTGCTATTATTATTTCATTCAAGAACTCATCTCATCAGTCAGTCAATATCTTCAATAACGTGTGTTGTTTTTTGAGGGGGATGTTGGTAACTTTCTAAGTGCTCTGCTAAATGACTATCCTGCATAAGGTTTGTATGTGTAACTTAAAAAATATCGACCTTGGGTGGTATAACAAAATATCATATCATGATATCACGTATTACTTGCTCATGTTTTAAAATGGTTATCGTAAGTTTACTGGTGGCAGGCAGAGAGAGCATGGCAAAAAGAGCTGTTTCCGAAGGATGAAAATGAAAATAATGCAAACGTTGTCGTCGCTCACTCACCCGAATCAACCAACCGTCCGTCCATTCATCTATCCGATTGGAGATCCATTCAAGTTTAAAAAGTCACACCCAAACGCAATCGACCCAAGACCGAGAAGGAAAGTGAGGCGACCAGCAACAGTAAATAATAATGTGCATGGTGCAAAACATTTATACATTTGGGATCAATTGGCAGTGACAATAATAGTTATAGTATCACATATCGTAACAGTACACCACACTTACTATACACCAGCGTTTTATTATCATCTTTCTTTTTTGTGCTTGCTACTTACTTAAGCAGAGTATCAGTATCCCCACCGACATCATCATCCGACAGGCAAAGAAAACAGTCGCCGTCAATTGTATTTGGAATAAACAAAGGAATTAATAAAATCTGACACGTGTACACTGTAAAAGTCGTATGGGTTTTAGTGATGGTGCTATTGTTGTGAAATGATCACATTGCACGCATTTTTATAACCATTCAAAACAGATATGAATACAGAAAGAGGATGTAATTTTTAAGTAAAGAAGATAAAAAAAATGTTTAAATATACCCATAAAAGAAAGTTTTTTTCATGCAAAATAATTCATCAGTATTGCAATTTTGGTATAAATTTTAATAATATGATTGTAAATATTGTTTTTAATTACGCGACTTGTTTTTCTGTCCTGCAATGTTGTAACAGCTTCCTTTTAAAGTATATTTCATGTCACAACTATGTGTTTGTGCATATTATAGATGTTTCTATGTACAGCAATATGACTAAGGATCCCTATATCGTGAATGATTTTTGAAACTCTACGTGACTGATTCAATGCAACCGTGTATGACAATTTCACGCATTTATACTTACATGCATACCCACGTATGTCTATAGTTGTAGCTTGCACTGAGCAAGTTGTTTCATTTCTCACGCAAGGATAGTACTATTTTCATTGATGTCAATCAAGAGTCAATTAAAACTGACACAAAAATGTTTCACGTCACCCCGTACAATCTGCAATCGCCTGAACTGTCGCAATAGTAATCCTGTTGCGGAACGAAGAGTTCATGGCAATTTATATGCACTAGCACTAATATATTTTTTATAATATTTATTGCCGGTTGCAACAGCTTACTTTTTCATCTAATATGCATAAAATTATGTGGAGGAAACACGCCTAGAAGTATGTATAGATTTTTTACTTGTAAATACAGTTAGATAATACAACTCTGCATAAAATCCATACCATTATCACCACATCACACATAATATTGCCATAATACGTAAAATTCATAGCTAGTTCTTGGATTCAAATATTTGTTGCTCGGATGAACTTTTCCTTTTTGAAACTACACGTACCAACTTGTACTCGTTTATTTGCTCAACTATCGTATCCATTGTCCATGATCCGTGAAAGTGACTAGATACGCATAAAACGCGGCATACAAAAAGGTATTTACCATGAACGTGCAAAATGATGTAAATACGTAGCAACTCAATTACGACTAACTGTCTGTTCTTCCCCTTGCTTGAGATCTATTTTCCAGCTTCCTTATCTGCTACTCTAACTTTATACATAAATACAGCTAGCTAAATACACATGCTTACTTCTGTTCTCTGTGTCCTATCTTTGCTGACTTTACTAATACCTTGTTATGGTGATGGTGATGGACAGAACCAGAAAATATTGGGTACTACTGTTGAAATTGACTCAGCAAAACTTCTTTCCATACACAGCATAAATATAAAATTATTGATGATAAATAATATAGAGTACATTTTTCCTTTAGGGCCCGTAACAAATAGCTATAACAGCAATCATGAGGCGTATAATAATCGCTTGTCGGTTCGTCATACTCTAAATAAATGTTTACAGACGCAAAATAAAGTTAAAGCTTCGTACACGGACCATCGTTATAATTCCATGAAGGTAGTTTGCCCAGAGAGTCTAAAAAAGTTTTGACCTTTTTTCCTCCTCCTTTCTAGTTATAAATAGCTTACAGCTTTTCTGCTGATCAGAGTCGTTTTTGGCCAGCTTGGAGTTGCATGGAATAGGTTGCATTGAAAAATTGTTAGGATTTTTTTTGAGTATCATTATTTTTATATGTTTGTTCGTATAATCATTATTTTTATGATAAATTTAATGTAGACACGACTCTGTGTGAAAGTAGTGGAGCGAGTTAAATGAGCACATAGATGAATGATTTTATTTTTTTCATTGAAAAAATGATGATGTGGGTGGATGCCAGTCGATGTTTGTAAGGTGGAAACCTTTACAAACATCATAATAAGCATTAATCAGATGTCAACATTATTTGTGTCCAGTGAGCTTCAAGACTGAATCTTTTTTCTGTTCACTTTAGCAATATTTATGCATTTTGTACTGTGACGCCTTCAGCTTTCATCATGCGCTGTTGTCTAAGTTTTGTCAAAATCGTACTCTGATATTTTTAAACTAAATACTGCATATATTTTATGATATAGATGTAATCGCCAAATTGTTTATATTTGGCTTTCATTAGGTACACATCCGCCTTCAATTATTTACAGCATTTGAGGAGCAAATAATTGGGTGGATTAATACTTTGGATGCTAGACTTGCACTTAAAAGTAAACCTTGTATCATGTAGTTGTTATACGTGAATCAACTAGGTTCGTTTTCAGCAGAAATGCTGGTTACGGTTAAGATTATGCAATGTGCGTTTTGCCCCGAAAGGTTAGTTAACATATTTATAACGTAGGTAAAGGTAATATTTATTGGTTTGATAGTATGCACGAATACAGCATGAATATGTTGTCAAAGGTTGTTATAGGGGTTAATTGTGGATGGTGATGCTGAACAACCCCTGAGGACTTTGTATGTGCATAAATGAAAAGACCGCAACTGAGAACCAATCAATATAAATATTATACAATAACGTATTAGTATATTACTCTGAAATTCTAAAGTTTTAACATTTAAATCGAGGTAAAATATAAAGCTATATAATTGCATTAATTAATAATGTATTACAGACAGCAGCTAACACTAGTAAAACACATGTATATACACACACTGCAGGCTTCTGTAAAATAATTCCCTAAGTAAATTAAGTGTAGTTGATGTAACGTTAAAGCATCAATCAGTTATATGTAATATGTCTGAAGTCTGAATCAATATTACACCCGTTTTCAGCCGTTCTTGTCATTAGGCACTATCACAGTCTTCATTTTCATGCAAATCTGCTGATGCGCCTTCAGGGATTACTACAGTTTCAATCCTTGTCTTCTGGTCAGTTGTTCTTGACTGTACTGTAAATACGTATGTCCCATTACTCTGATTATTTTCATTTTTCCCAGGAAAACTGCAAAATTTATCATGGTGGTTGCTGTGGTCATTAAGTAACAAATCATTATTAAAATCATCCTCGCCCTCTTTAACCACTATGTTCATGCCTTCTAAATGTGGTAACAATGAAGAAAATATATGTGATGATGGTCCACTAGTAAATGTTTTGTTTAACGCTTGAATACAAGTCCTATAACAAGCGTAAATGTCACTTGCTGCGCACTCGCTTTCGTTTTTACTTATCCTTCCGGCGTTAACAATGTTTTCTTTTGAGAAATTTCGTCGGATGTTGTTGTCATTGCGAAAATTTGTTGAATAGGCAGGTAGGTTACCTTCCCCTCTATTTTCAGCAATATTGGAAGAACTGCTCGTTGGAGTCCTGGGATGTTGTGGCTGGACATCTTGTAGGTGCTCATTTTCTTGTCTGTTGTCTTTTAAAAACAATGAATGAGGAAATGCACCTGTAAGAATATGGTTTTGAAGGGGTTGCTGTTTAAAGTATTTATTCTATGGGTTTAATTGCATTAATTGATATTGTAGATGTTCGACATACTTTGAAAAGATGGGAGCTGGTGTGTTTGCTGGATGAATGGTATTCTCTCTCGCTCTAAAGTGTCTTGCGGATCTTCGTCACTATTGAGGTCTGGTGAGACATGATTGCTGTCATCATCGTCATTAACAATTGTTCCTCCTTTTCCTGCAGCATGAATATCGCGGCCAACTACGGTACCAGTGCTCATATCCGAATCTGAGCCTGAGTCAATATCCTGGTCATTGTTAGTGCTAAGAATTGTAATAACATTTCAAATTCAAACATTATTGGGAAGAAAAACAAAACAAATATTGATTGTGCGAAAAAATATTTGAAAAATCAAAAAGTCAAACTTTGATGCCAAATACCTTTCAACAGATTTGTAATGATATACTACTACATTTAATAAATACCGAGTAGTAATTTAGTTAGGTAGTTACTGATTCGGTAATTCATTCTGTCTGTGTGTGTCAACAAGACTCCACGACATAATCTCCAAAACTTCTCTACGTACCAATACCAAACTGGGTGCACATACTACTTAGGCAAATCGCTCAATTTGGTGCAAAATTCAAAGAATTCAGTTGACAGTAACGGTCAGTGACGGTTACGATTTCTATTTTTTTCATCTACCGACCGACATAGGGTTTTACATTTCATTAAAAAGGTCAATAATAACTGAGTTCAACGGTACCAACCGTTTTGAATTCCAGTGCACCGTTTAAGCGTTATAACGACTTAATAGATTTTTTGTCTTTATAAGTTCAATTTTAGGTCATGCGTTGCGTACTGTTAGCATTATATGTGGGTGACCAACATAGCTCATAAACTTTACTGTTTGAGTGTATATTACGGAGCAAATGAGTGATTGACAGGTGGGGACGATGTGTGAGGATGAATGATGACTCCAACAAGATCGTTATATTGTCCCCAACAGTCAATATTTGATTATTCAGGGCTTCCAACCTTCTTATTAAAATGAGTGTTACCTGTCATTAGTAGTTTCCGCGATACGTCCAGAAATCAATGGTGGCGAAGCACCCGGTTGGAGCTCTGCAGCTTCCATGACACTACTTAACTCACTTGTAATGTTTTAGAATAGAAAATATGAATGTCAGTGTTAGTTTGTAAAATGTCAAATATTATGAGAATTTTAAAATCTATCTCTGCAGCCAACTGTGTCGTTCTCAGGTCCAAAGAGAGTGTATTTAGAAGTTCCATTACTTGCTCTGACGATTTCAGTGTCAGTTGTCTGTATGGCGGCCTTGATAGAAATATTTACTTTTACGATATGGGTGGGATTGGCATCAAGACATCTTAAATAGCAATAAGTATTTGATCTTGTGAGGTAAGATGAGTCAGTAAGGTTTGAGATGCAAAGGAGCACTCTCTTCTGTTATTTCTGTCTGCCCTAATTAATTGATATAGATATGCAAAATTGTCTATCTTCACAATCCATACTTGTTAAATGTAGAAAAAGGACACTTGCAATACGGGATTCAGAAGCTAAGAAACCAAAAACCAACTACTTTGCCTATTATTTCAGTTAGTCGTCCCCATATTCAGATATGTAAGGTTTTCCTCGATACATGTAAAGCTTTTGTGCTCTATACTATCTTTAAAAATTTTAGGCTTTAGGAATTGATTGATTTGATTATTAACAACTACATGTAAAACGGGGGTTGCAAGTTTTTAACGTGCATGCGAATCGCATGTTACTGTTTTTGCTGGGTGTGTCTGTCTGTCTGTCTGTTCGCGCTCTAACTGCAGAAGCGTTGCATCTTTCAAAATCTGTTATATACATATGTACATATTGTGTATTTACAAAATATAAAAGTACTTGAGCCTGTGTAAGTATTGATTATGCTTATTATTTTATTATTTTAGTAATTCTTGTGTGTATGCATGTATCCTTATCACAGGACAATGACAGAAGTTAGCTGTAGTTGGAATGATGTCATAATAATATGCATATATTTTGGGTATTGTAGAATATGCACATATTTGTAATGTCTCAAAATATCCTAATATTCTAAAAACTCTTAATTGTCCTTAATTGAAGTCGAGTCTTATCTTTGCCGTCAGTCAGTCGCACAGTCAATTACCAATAATTCTGTAGAACTGACCACGTTTAC
>JAHZMZ010004451.1:0-11301 GCA_027743805.1 Lepidocyrtoides sp. E14 | reverse complement strand
TTTTTTAGATTTCAAGGAAAAAATGCCCAGAAACATTATTTTCTCTTCAAAAAATGCCCAGAAACATTATTTTCTCTTCAAAAAATGCCCAGGAACATTATTTTTGTTCAAAAAATACGCAGGGACATAATTTTTGTTCAAAAAACGGTCCGGAACATTATTTTTGTTCAAAAAATGCCCAGAAACATTATTTTCTCTTCAAAAAACGCACAAATATAAGTGCAAATTGGAGGCAGGAGAGACCTTAACATCGAATTTTGTAGTTTTAGACATAAAAGCTAGCGAAATATTCTGAAATTTTGAGATCTCTTGTGAAAACAGCATTCTTTTGACCAGCTGCGTGATTTCAAGCTTCAACTATCGAAGTTAAATGCTAGCTTTTGACGTTTTCTACTAGAAACACTCAATTCGCAGTACATAGAAACGACTATCTACTGAGGAGGAAGACAAAAATTAATGTTTTAAAGGCCGAATTCACATTAAATGCAGCCTTCTTGTGTCAAATTCACTTTTATTTATTCCTTTGTACTTGCCAACATAATCAAGCACTTTTTTAAGAAAAATAAATGCATAAAAACGCCTAATTTCGAACAAAATGTTGAAAAAAGATGTATAATTTTTTAAAAAAATAGATGCATAATGTCTTCTTCCTTGGCAATGACTTATGACATAATTGGAAGTACGTTTAAGCAAAACAGCTAACAGCTGTAAACCCTTAAGGCGTGTAGAGTCTTTCACGTATTTTGCAAATCACTAAAACACTACAAGGGGTAGCAAGAAACTTTCAATGTTCTGCTGGCATTACGTGATCTGTGAGCCTATGTACCCCGCTCAGGAAGATTCTTTAGGAACGCTGCAGTGTATGATTTTTTTCAAGGATGGACTCAAATGCTGTGAGTAACGCTGTCCTATATAAAACCATGAAATTACACTATTTTACGGCAATCGAATAGCTGCAGGTCCTACCGCACAGATGGTTTTTCAGTTTTCAAAATAGGGAAAAAACTGGTTTGGGTAAGGACTAAGGACTCGTGTAGTGTAGTTCCACGCACGTTTTCCCTTTACTCTTTTTGACAACATGCATGGGAACCTTGACATGCACTTTCATAAAGTAAAGAACACACCTTCGTCCCATTTATTTTGACCCCGTTTTGCAGTGTAGAATTGCTTTCATTTTTAAATTGTTTGGGCGTAAGTACCTTGCCCCATCATAAATTTTCTCGCAGATATGTTGTGGATAAATATAGTTGAGTAGTCTGAGCATATTTAGATCTGACCAATATATGACGTCTGCTTTGTGGAAGACTATTTTTCTGTTCCAGTAGCAATTCGTGTTTTAAACAAATTAATGTGTATCCCCTAAATAAAGGCCAGAACTAACTTTCTTTTTGACCTGTTTCAATTTCATTTGTAAAATTTCTGACATCTCAAGGGTTCCCCAACTAAAGACGTACTTACTGTAAGTAAATTGTTCAATGAGATAAGACATGAGATTTTTCTGCAAATCTATGCAGTGTAGTGATTATATGCGGACATATTGCCACAACTAGTTGCTCATTTATAAAATATTTTCAAAAGGTACATCTTCATTACTTGAAACTATGGATCTCTGGTGTATCAGACTTATATGGTACGTTATGGTATATTAAATGATACCACGTAACATTTTGGCAATAAATAGGTATCTGCTTTCAAAATACATACAGTTTTAACAAATGCAGTGTTGCATTTAGTTATTTTACATAACTTTCTTCATTTTCTTGTAACCCTACTCCATCTCTAACCAATGGTTATGATATACCTACCTCTATATTTTGTTAGGCTTCAAACGTCTTGCAGCTTACGGCTACACAGAAAATAGAACAAAACTCACCACTCTTTTCCTCTTTGAGTTTATTATTATTATTATTTTAGTATTATTATACATTGCGCAAGGAAACTGTAAGAGAGTAGCAATGTAAAGTACCAAATTATGTTGAAAGTTGATGCATGAAATATCGGAACAAAAAATTGGAAAATACTTTGATAAATGCTCGTCCAGTAGCAGGAGCCACATACGTTTTTCGGTTTGCATTATACAGTGTTTTTGCTATTGTGAATACAGTTGCTACTACAAATGTCCATTGTTCTCCATTCTTTTCTCTTTCTGCGAAATTCTGCCTTTGGAAAAAACAGAAAATAATACACTGGAATAGCAACAAAGGAGATTATACGAGTGAAACAAAGCTCATGAGGGGGAAAGTAGAGTGTATTGGGAAAATGACACTATTTTTACCTCCAGCGTAGCGGTAGTGGACTCTCCATTGAACAAGACAGCGAAACAACAAATAAATATAATACCTTTCTCGTCCTCCTACTCCATTACATAGCCGTCATTAAGCAGTTTCGGTTACATAAAAACAAGCTTTGAAACAAGAAAAAAAGTGGCGTAAAAGAGGCAAAAATAACCTGTCATTGCAACTCTGGTGGTGTAAGAGCATTAACTAAGTAGTTTTTCAGCCGTTCCCTACCATAACGATAATAATTTAGAAGCTTGCTACTATGCTGCTTTCGTTCAACTCTCTTGTTTTGAATCAAGCACAAAAGTTTCAGCTGCAGACTGTGAGAAGGATGGTGAAAGAGGTAGTTTTTTCGGTATAAGTACCTCAATGGGCTGTTCAAACGAACTTTCTCTTCTCACTGCCATGGATGGATAGTAAAATACATAGGTATACGTAAAAGTTTTTTTTAAAAAAAGAAACTCTACTTGTTATTTTCGTCTTAACTTGGGCATGATAAACAGCATGTGAACTTGCACTATACAGGAGTAGTACTGCCATAAGTTGAGACAGGCAGTCGGAAGTTGATGTCGGAGAAGGTGACATGGTGCTTTGGCCTTTGGGGATTTTTAGTGAAAAAATAAGCCAAAGTTTCAAGTTCCTGCGTACAAACATCATATGGAAGTGTACTTAATTCATTCACAAGTGTAGGGAAAGTAAAGTACTAGGTAGTTATAGTAAAAATCATGCAACCTCGTACACTCACCTGTATATGACGTCTCACAAGGAAGGTCTCACAACGAATTAAAACCTACAGCAACCTCAAATACCGGTTCTTGTAGAGCTTTTTATCCTGATCCTTTCTGGCATGTTCAGTTTCCCGAATGCGCTGTGGTAAAGAGGCCACGGGGCCCCCAAAGTTTAAGTTGGCGGTATAATGGTGGAAACGTTTTGACTCGGATTTCGTTGAAAACTGGTATGATAATACAATTTCGGGACTTTGTTTATCACTGAAATTGGCTAAAAAACACGCGCTTCTAATGATGGTGATTGGTGAAATGACATGGTAGAATTAATTTTTACAAATTTTGATTTTAACGCCAATTGATGGGTAAAAAGCGGCAACAGTTGTTTTCTTGGGACCGGAAATAGTATAGATAATGCTACTTTTATTGGCGTTTATTATCGTATTAGATATTTGTCAGTCCATTTCAACGATAAACAAAGTCCCGCAATTTGTGCAGAGGGAAGCCGTTTTTTCGGTAAAAGCAAGCTTAAAGTTCAGATTTGTAATTAGCACGTTCAATTGTATTATCATACCAATTTTCATCGAAATCTGAGTCAAAATGTTTTTACCATTATACCGCCGTGACCCCTTTCTCACAGCGCATTCGGGAAAATGACTATGTCAGCAAGGATCAGGATAAAAATCTTTACAAAAAACAATATTTGAGGTAGCTGTAGGTTTTAATTCTTTGTGAGACCTTCCTTGTCAGTGCTGTCACACACAACATGTTGAAACTCTTCTCCAACTAAACTACATTATTTACATGCAGCTTGCTTAATTTTAGCTAAAAATTTAGAATACTGTGTACGATGAGTACTGGTATGAAAATTGACGAGAAAATGGACAGACGGTTTGACACGATGTAACGATGTATATCAAATAAGTCGACAGTGTAAGAATCAAGTCGTACCCCGCCCAATTTACACAGGAAACTAGTTCTTCCGACAGACCTACTTCAGTCAATTGCAAACCAAAATAAATTACCACACTTTAAACGTAGTAAATGCCAATATGTCAGCTCAAATTTTCCTATAAATTTTAAAAGTATACTGGTGCGAATAGGTGAAATCACACAATCACAAAAGAAAAGAAGCAATAATTGTGGTTTCTACAAGAGGGCTATGAATATTCAGCCGAGGGACATTTTTATTTTGTGTATCCTCGTTGAATACTTCAAAGTACCTTTGTGCGTGTATGCATTTATTCATGTATTTCTTTGTAAACTTTGGTTTTCTGCTCAAGCGCTGCAGTTTTGAATAGATTGTAACAATATCATTTGCATGGTTTGTCTTGATGTAAAATTGGGTTTATTAAAATGCGCTTACTTGTAACCCATTTAGAGACTGTATTTACTACTGCTGCATGAACAAAGATTTGTGACCGAACGTTGAAAAGCACATCGGCATTAAGCATTAGAATAGCAATAGTATTTGCAAGGTTTCATTTTTCGCTGCATAGCTGTTGGCACGGCGGTAGTAGTGGTAGTGGTAACTGGCACTACAAAATAACAATGTTTCACTTGAACAAGACTTCATTTTACCAGCTCAGCGGTTTGAGAATTATGTACATGTATTCATAGTCAGCCGATGTAGCGTTCACAATAAATCCACACGCATTTGAAATAACGAAAGGCTACTTCGCATTGCAGTCAGTGCAGCCGAAAAAACAGCCAAGAAAGTATTCCACAAAGCATGCCTACCAGCAGAGATGGATGAACGCAGAACACAAGTGAGAAAAAGCACAGGAATTACTGAAGATCGATTTCAGCAACGAGCAAGAAACCACACATTATATATGTTTTTGCCTCCTGTCTCTAGTGTTTTTATTTCATGCATCATGCCTTCTCTTTGTCTAGTTAGCATTATATATTTTGCTCCTGATAGGAAGACTCCAAAATATCGAAACTAAGCCTATGAATGGAATGAGTGGATAGATGCACACAGTACACACACAAACACACAGGCGTAGGTAATTTTCTTGGTCATTTTGTTTTGTTTTTTTTTTTGTGGTGAGCGTCTAAGCGTAAAATGTTATTTTTCTGTTGTTCCAATACGCGTGCAGATGAAATGGCAAGACGAAGTTAGTGGAAATGGTAGTAGCGTGGTAAAGAAACGATGAAGGTTGTCTTTTGAGTACGAGTACAGCGCATTAGTATGCAGAACACAAATGAAATTTTCAACCAGTTTCCTTTCCTTACTTTTTTGTCTCTCTCTCTCCCTCTCTTTCGACTTATTTTCACCAACTGAGGATAAGGTACATGCAAGGCAGTGGCAAACAATAAGTACAAAATCACCATGTTACAAGTTACAATCCAACCACCACATGCATACCAAAGTAGAAGATGATGAAGATCATCATCATCATCATGTTATGCGTTTTATTCTGTGCAGTTAGCATTCAAACCGTCTTTTAGGTTTTAGACGTTGCGTAGTACTTCTAGATTGAAGACGATGCGTAAACCTGTGTACGTTGCTTTACTCTTGCTCTCCGAATAAGCTCTACTGCTTGTTGCAGAAGTTTTATTGAGAAAAATCACCTCGACAGCAGTCAGGGAGAAAAGCTATTTAGAGCGCATACATTCTTTCTACAAACAATGAGTATATGCAGTGTGCTGCCGACAACCGGAAGCACCAATTGTGCCAAAGTAAAAGTTGCAAGTAGTGGTAGTAGTATAAGCACAGGGTTCATGTTATATATGCTGGCAACACGGTACTAAAAAGAGCTTTGCATAATTTGCGTGCTCTACATCCCACCAAAAAAGTGAGTTGATTACTTAAAAACCATTGCGACTTTTTTTCTCTTCCCTACAAAACAACAAACGTTTCCTACTCAGCGCATTTCCTTTTACTTTTTTCTCTACTAACTAGTCTAGAATGCATGAACTCATTCCTTTTCATGATGATGCTTAATTTCCCATATTAAATCTATCGAGGAGCTGTAGATGTAAAACAAAAATAGAATGCATAAATACAGTAAGCAGCACATATATACCAGTACCTACATATTTACTATTTAGAAACAAACAAAATCTTCTTTCAAAGCCATTCCCACACGTTCCAGTAGATGCACAGTTATTACTACATAATATACATTCTTATCCCAGCTTCTCTCTGGAATGAAAAACGGTGCAATAAAGCATGGGCAAAGTTAAAGTACCTTTTGACTTTTTTTCCTTCAAAGTAGAAAGCATGGAATTTATGCGTGTTAAAGTATTTGGGTGAATGTGTCTGTAACAAGCAGCCAACCCAAATTCCGTCGCCATCGTTCTTACCAATCATAGCTAGAGAAAGCATAAACACTAATGGTGTGTTTTGTACCCATCTTCATAAAAATACTACTGATTTACTTTCTTCTCTCTTCGTGAGCCCTTTTGAATACTTCAAACGTGAGCATATTTTTAAGTAAAAAATCGAAAGAGGCAATTTGCAGAACGTTTACTGTTTTCATTGAAATACCTGGCCCGTTCCATAATAAATGATGTTGCCAATTATTGTCTGAGCACCTGACAGACCTCGTTCTATCATCAGGAATTAGCAATCCACTACACGGCAGCACCAGGAAAGCAAAAGTCTAGCAATCCAGTTTTGACGTCCGCGTACATAATGTCAATATTTTAACGACAAAAATAAGAGTGTAGAGAGAGGCCCCCACAATAAACTAAGAAAGAGCAAAAATAAGTTCATTTTCTTACTTCTTTATCTTTCCAATGCTTAAATTTTGCTGAACGCGATGGAATTTTGGGGAATTCCCAGTTTTTATTATTTATGCATTCCTGCTGGTGTTCCAGGGTTTTACTCAAAGTAAACAAGCCCACGAGTTTTAAGCAAATTATCGTAACGAAGAAGAATGGAATGAAAACATTGCGTACAATACTTTGAATTTCTATTGTGTTCTCGGTAGTCGCTACAAAAGATATACCGAGAAAATATTATTAAAGCCTATATTGGAGTCTCATTCAGCACATTTGAGTCACGCCACCAATTTTTTACCAGAAAAAACTTTAATAACGGCTACTGTGGTAAAAAATGACTCAACTTTTTATTTAGCCTCTTGGCTGCTCCAGTTGTATTATTGACTAAAACTCTAGCATTCCCCAAAAAAGCCATCTTTGTATTATTATTCTACCAAATTTAACCTATTGTACACCAAATTCTTGGCTTACAAAGGGACTTTCCATCCTTCCTTGGCAGATCTGTTCCAGAAATGTCATAACGACTACTGGCGACATGTTCGCCAGTCCGACTAAACTGAACTTAATGTTTTTTTTTGTTTTATAGGGTATACGGTATAGTTTGTACCACACTTTTGTTCAGTTATACAAACCTCAACCAACCTCAGAACGTCATCCCATTTCAAAATCTAGACATTATACACTATGAAAATATTGATATGTCATGTCATGCCTCGATTTTGCAAAATACTTATTTGCAAACAGCAAAGGAATTCAAAGTGAAATCAACAAAAAGGTTTATATGGGTATTTGGTATAATCTGGTGAATTTATATCGGTTTCTGTTTTGAGTGAGAAAAAGGTATAAACTTTCATATGGTGATGGTTGCAGTCGCTGCGACGCGACGGTCGCATAATATCCTATCCATTGAAAATCATCGACACACATTTGCAGGTTTATTATAAGTGATGGGAGAAGAGGGAGACTCGTTTATAAATAAATAACACATAAATGGCTCCATGTGTCTGTAGACTGAGCTGTCTGAAAAACTACTGCTCTTTTAATGAATGCACAGAGAAAGGAAAACAAACACATCGTATCACAGTGTATGTATATATTCATCGAACATGAACGTTAATTATGTCGCTGGCATTTATTTTGCCAAATCTACAACGTGGAGAAAGTGACATATTACTTACATGAATAACACCACCACTAAAGTACACACTTAAGCTTTGTGACGTATTTACCATGAAAAGTTTTTCTATTTTACTGTTGTTTCGTAAATAGATTATATTTTGTTTTTCTGTGGATAAACAAGGTACAACAGGGTTCATGTTTTCATCACCGCTTCAAATCAAACGGACGACTATGACAGCACTTGTTTTAATTTATCTCTCTATTACAGTCGCGCTTTGCAAATTACATTGGTAGGAATCAGAAAATTTAGGTCAATCTCGGTACGTATTGTGAAAAAGACCCCAGAAAACTTTTTATTTTTATTGCTATGTACATATGACATATTCCAGATGCTCATCAAGTATTTTAAAACGATTGCCAGAGGCAGCAAACTTGTCATGTGGCTTACATGCAGTTCTTCAGTAATGCATACATACATCCAGTAAGTAAAAAGCAAACTGAGCAAAAGGCAAAAACCATGACCACTTGAACTGTATCACCATTTATGCACACGTCATGATGCAAGAGCTAAAACTGTCGACAAAATCGTAATGACAAATTGTCATTGACAGTAATTACAAAACAATGTAGGGAAATTCGTGCATTGAATTAGTGCATTTATTATAATTTTAGATGTACTGGCTGTTCAAAGTACATTAGAAGTTCTGATTCAGAACCATTTGCTAGTTTTAGTAACTATGATAAAGAGACACAGTGTTTCGTTGACTCCATTGACATGTGATATGATGACACAATGAATCAAATGCTAAAAAACACTGAAAATTTTGCGTCATTCCAACCTGAAAATGAACAGCAGTATGTATTTTCGAGCAAGTGAAAACAATAGATGTAATGTTATTCAACTGTCTGCACAAAGTCACCTCTATCTTTAATAGACATTCAAGTAAAAAGATATTCCGCACGACACATCGAAGCCAGACGGTATGCCAACCACCACTACCACATCTTGGTATACTTAATAGTTACATGTTGTGAAGGAAAAAAACAAAAGCTCTTCGTTTGTTAAGTCTGCAAAGTTGATGTCCATTAATTTCCTACGTCACGTAACCGTACTAACTCACTTGGCAAGCGGTCTGACTCTACCACTCGCATAATCCAACTTAATGCATAAAATTATACCTGGAATGTGAGTGACACTACCACCACCGGAAACGTAATAATTGACCAAAACCTCATACTAATGAATTATTTGCAGATCAATTTTGCTTTTCCATTTTATAACCGATTCAAAAGGGGAAACATGTAGGAATGGGAACTTCGCATAGCCTATAACAAGTTATACGTAATAATGTGACAAGTTTTCTATTTGGAAGAAGATTTAAACATACCCAGCACTGTTTTTTCATTTTAGGTTCTTGTACGTATTATATCTGCCTATTCACTAGAACAAACGGACTGCATCACCATTCGTTTTTGTTTTAATTGGGAAGCTTTTGGCCTATTAATGCTTTTAGCACAGGCACTAGGCCCAGAGTTAAATGGCTAGCAGCACGCTACGCCATGTTTTATTACGAAATGCTAATGGTAACAATATTTTTTTTCTCCACATTCTTGGCTAACATTTATAATAATGGAGCTAACTAGCTTGTTAAAACTACTAACTAGTCCAAAAAGGTGGTCGCATGATGATGCTATTTGTATTCGGAGAAAGCTAAGGGGAAAGTATCATTTAGTAAATTTCAGAGCAGCACAACACAGAGCTGTGTCAAGCGTGACATATAAAACTTCCTGGGATTTCTCCACACAATTTCCCATGTTCTCATCCAAAATTTATCCGCCTTTTCCCTTATTTCCCAAAAAGGTCGTACCATGCATACCATAATAAACTTATGGCTAGCTGAGCTAGAAATAAATGTTCCACATTAACTGTATGGTTTGGAGCTGTGTCGTATTCTCATCTCATGTTTCTTCCGCTTATCACTAATTTATGCTGCTGTTCTGAGCGAACGAATCAACAAAGAGAAGGGCAGGACAGGAGAGCAGAAGAGCGCGACATGGCTAACCAAGCAAGAGAAACAGGAGAAGACACAAAATGTATGTACATTACATGCTAAAAAAACAGAGAGGACATTAAATATATAGATAAACTGAGGATTGTATAAAGGGCGCCGTATTTTCATTTATATTCAATATTGCATTCAAGCATCTACCACCACGACGAAAAATAGTTTAATAAGTTGCTTGGTCGGTGAAGCGAGAATGTATATAAAGTATTTCCAAATATTGCCAAAAAAGCAAACAACAAATTAGTCTGCTTAGGTATCATTCAGCCTGACAAAAATATAATCCACCAAAAACAAAAAACCAATAGAATTCTGAGAAGATGACCTATATATACAGAGCAAATGCTTGAAGGAACATGGTCTGTATGTGTGATGAGCATATCAGGATTACACCGGATCTAACTTCTGCACACAAAAGCTGAATGAGGAATCAAGAGACACGACGAAAATCCTTTTTTCTAACGGCACCCGCGTCATCAAGAAAAGACATGCTGGAATGCTATTTGATACGTACTCTTGCTAGGCTGTGTATCTGGTAATATTTATTAGTGGGTACGCCAGATTAACCGGTCACCTCGTAAAGCTCATGTTGATGGAAAAGTGGAAGAGACGGGCGGACTTTGCTGTCTGTTTGGGTGCCACATCCAAGACCCGGTCGTCTCACTCTCTTTACACTATCTCAACTTCTCACTCAACTCAAACTCATACCAAAGCCGAGAGACAGACAACTAGAAAGGAAGAGAGAGAGAGAACGAAGAAAGGAAAACTTTTCATGCTTCCTTTTGTAGTAAAAAGAGGAAAAGTTAGATTCTGTATCTAGCTGCTTACTTGCTTTTACTCTCACAGTCTCCGTTGCTTGAATAAACTTTACTTTATTTCTCAAAGATGCAAGTTTCACAGCTTTTTACGGCTTACAGTTTTTTTCATTCTAGAACACATCTTCGCTTGGAAAAATGTACCGTTTTCCCTACCACATCCGTCTGTTTTCTCTCTTCATTTTGTTAAAAATAAGACTGCACAAGCAAGTTTTAATGCTTTTCTCTCATTCAGACGTATACTTTTCTTTGCCACTTTCAAGAAAAAACAAAATCGAAGCATTACTTCAGCCTCTATCTATTGCCATTACTAATGATTAGAAACACATTCAGCTGTCAATTACCTCATACATTATTGGAGACCTACGCGCTATACATACTGCTCAAACTTTTGCTAGGATAAGAGCGGCAGTAAGTAAGGAAAATGAAAAGCAATGCGTGATACAATTGGGGGCGGTGTGTGGTGCGAGGGGATTTGCATCGTTGCTTATAAAAATTCAGGGTATGAGAATGAAAAAATAAATTTTGATAATGAATTAGAAAAGTACATTGGTATTCTTATGGCAAT
>JAHZMZ010004450.1:0-12561 GCA_027743805.1 Lepidocyrtoides sp. E14 | reverse complement strand
CTTACCTGTGATCCCCCAATCATTAGTTTTTCGGCTGCTGGTGTCTCCTCAATGCTTTTCGCCTTTACAAACTTCTTCATCTTTCCTACAAGAGTATTGCTTTTAGCTCTGTTGTCCAATGTTGACATTCTGTGGAATAAACAGAAAAAGAGTTCGAAGCAAAAATTAACAACGTTTTTTTATTATTATTTATCTAGAATTGAAATGCATTGTTCTCTTGTTACTTTTCTACACTGGAACCCCTTGAAAATTGGCCATCCATTGAAGTTAAGCTTTGCCCACTTCCTGCATCTGAACCACCCTTCCAGATTTTCTAAATCGTTACAAAATTGTCATGTTTGTAGTAACATATCCCGGTAAACTATGATTTGCTATATTATTAATTTAATAATACCTGTTCATCTGGCATTGACACATTTTGGTCTAAAGATAGTGCTTTTCTGTACAACTTTCCCTGGGGTTGGTATGCCGGTACGCCACCTCCATCACTCATATTACTGCTAATCTTCTTTGGTCCACTGCTAGAACTAGATGAAGAAGATGATGGCACGCGACCACTTAGTCCACCCCTTGAAGGCAACGTAAGCGTTGAAGCTGATGTCGGTCCAAGGTACTGTTTTCCCGATGAGTAGCTCTTTACCCCATAGGTTGCTGGCATTGAGACTAAGCTCTCCCTTGACTTTGGCAGTTCAGCTCCCTCCGTGTCACCAACTGAAGCAGCTCTTTTAAAGTGTCCCCTTTTCTTTTCTTTTGGACCCAACAAATCCTCCGGGTCTTCAATTTCTTTCATATTTTGCAAATGATGTAGAATCTCTGCTGCATTCATTTTTGGAGGCAGTTGTGACAAATTACTGTTTGATGCAGTGGGATTCAGTGCACCCAGTTTTGATATAATTTGATCCAACATTTTCTCCTTCTCTTGGCGGACCTTCTTCATCTCTAGCTCCTTTTTAATCTGCGCCTCTCTTTGACTATTGCACTGGCTCCCCGCACCCTTCCTGCTCCACTCAACAATCGTTCCTCCTCTAGCTCGTTAATCTTTTGCTGTAGCTCTGCCATTTTCATTTCCCATGTAGACTTTTCCGTTACAAACTCTGTCTTATGACGTGACGTATCTCTTCTTGCCTCCCCAAGTTCATCCTCCAGTGACGTGACCCTTTCCTGAAGGGCCGTAACAGCAGCTTGCGCACCGGTCGCAGCTTCCTCTAAACCAGTTACCGACCCACTTCTACTGGCCGATCCCCTTGACTTTAGTTCTGCAATAGCTCGTTGTGCAGAGTCCACCATTTGTCGGAAGGTATCCCTCTCTCTTTTTGCCCGGCTCAGTTGTTGTTGTACTGACGATATTTCTTCGTTCTTTACGGCTAGATCTTTATCATGCCTCATTTTCACCTGTGCCATTTCATTTCTATGCATTTTCTCTCCAGCGGTGAGTTTGTCCTTGAGCTCTTTCAATTCTTTGTCAACTTTCTGGGATGGCTCAGGCTGGATACGGCTACGAAGCTGCACTTGAGCAACTTTGTCAAAGTCCTCAAGGTTTCGACGGAGCTCGTCATTCTCTCGCTGCATACTATGAATTTGGTCTTTGTACTGTTCCACCTCTTTCGTTTTTGCTTCTAGGTCGCGTGTTGATTCGTTGAGCAAATTTTTCAGTTTCGTAGATTCCTTATCTCCTGGAATGCTCATAAGTTTCTTTGAATTTTGCTCGGACTCGCGGAGCTTTTCTTGCAGAGAAAGCTTCTCTTTGATCCAAGTGTCTTGTCGATTATTAAATGTTTCCCGAAGTGCACGTAATTCCTTATCTATCGTGTCATACTCCTTGCGTAAGTTATACATGTCACTGGAATTTATTTTACAAAAAAAAAAGTTAGCCAAACTCACCAGGATGGTTAATTATGGAGAATTTGTTATTGCAAAATCAATTGACTAACCTGTCTAGTTTTTCCTTTTGGCTGGTCAACTTGGAATTTTTAATGACCATGTCATCCTGAATGTTTTCGTATTGATCCTTCATGGCTGCCAAGCTCGACTTTAGTGCACTCATCTCAGTCAATAGATTCTTGTTGGCTTCGCCCATTTGTGAAATACGTGACTGGTGATTTTCCACTTCTTCGCGTGCTTTATACAGCTCTTCTTCCATCGTGCTTTTTTCCGCTTCAGCGTCTGATTTCATTTTGGCAAGTTCTTGCTGTACTTTCTTTAGTTCTGCCTTTGTTTCAAGATCGATTTTGGAATTAGTATCTTGTTCCAAGGATCTATAAGCAAAAACGCACATGTCAATAATTATTACAATATCAATATACGCGGGGTAAGGTGAGAGCTTTTATTTGACGACAAAACTTCAACTTAAATGAAATGTAAACTTGCTTTGCACGTAAAACTGATGACGATGTTTTTCCTTTTCCTGATTTAGATCCAGCTGCAACTTCCGTTTGAAGCCTCTCAACTTCTCGCTCTTTTTCGATAAGTTTTCGTCTCAAAGCAGTGACTTCGTCAACGTTCTAAATTGTTTGTAATTATCATGATTTTAGAAATACTACTAGATATATTTCTTTGAACTTAATATATATTTATGCTTCACCTTTGACTTTGTAATGTTTGGCGTTGCCTTTTCCAGCGACTGGGCCTTATCCTCCGCCTTTTGCAGATCTTTGGCCAACTTTGCATTTGATTTCTCCAACTCTTCCACTTTCTTCTGCAGTACTTTAGACTCTTGCTCATTTATTTCCAGTTGCAGCTTCAAATCGTCATAGTCCTGTTTATCTGGTTCTTTTCCACTTCCATTAGTACCAAGACCAGAGCGGTCTCCCACCTTGCCAGTTTCCACCGCTTTGGCCTTCAAATCAGTACGGGACTTTGAGCTCATCTTTTTAATTTGTATAAGAAGCGTATCATTCTCATTTTCAATTCGACTAATCTTCTGTCTCAAACTCGTGGATTCTTCCTCTGCAAACCTTAGCTGTTCCCTCAAATCCGATTCTCTTTCTAATGCGCTTTGCAAGTCTCTCAAAGTTTTGTGTGGATCAAAGTCGGGTGGCATGGAAGAGTCTTTTTCGCTTGACAATGATTTCGTTAGAGGACCCTTCTTTTTAAATCCAGAAACGCTTAGCGAATCCTTTCCTCCACTTTTCAACTTATCAATTTCTCCTTTTGCATCTTTCAGTTCTTTCTCAAGCTTTTTGATCCTGCCAGTATCATTAATGCTTTCCAGTCGTTGTTCCAACTCTTTCTTTTCAGCTTCCAGTTGATCTGCTCGTTTCTCCACCTTTCTCAATTTGAACTGTAAGAGCCTGCAGTTTTTGGAAGCGTCATCCAGCTCCTTTTTCAGGTTGGCAAATTCCTCTGCTTGTTCTTCCCGGAAACTATCCTGCATCTCTTCAAATTCCTCCTGCATGTCTTTCATTTGTTGTATAGCATCACGCTTTTCTTCTTGCAATTGGTCTATTTGTGATTCTGATGCGGTGAGTTTGGATCTCAAGTCAGATATTTGACGCTACATCAGTAAGGAAATAGAAATAGCAATCGAAAAACATTGTTTATGGTAATACTACACCACTGGGTAATCATTGTAGATCATTTAAATGTCTCATAAAAGTACCTGAAATATGTCAGGATTTGGTCTAGTGCTTAGGTCAGCTTCCAATTCTCGAACTCTTGCCTCCAAATGCTTTTGTTCATCTTTCAAGTCCTCATTTGTGCTGGTCAATTGATTTACTTTCTGCTGAAGTCTTAAATATTCGCTGGACTGGATGAAAAGAAAAGTTTAAAGAAAACTTATGGTAAGCTCATGGGAAATTTCATTGGAAATATGAATGCATATGAGGGAGGAAACTGCAAGCTATAATTATAAACGCTAGGACTGAGGATGGACGTGAAACGCCATGCTTATTTAACATTATGCATTTTAGTAATTTGTCTCGGCAGCGGTAGTTTTGTCATGTAAGTATAGATGGACAGGATGAATTATTAGGGAATGCTTTAACATTAAGTGCCGAGTCGAATTAGTATTGTGTCTTGATTAACCATTCTATGTGGTTGTAGCATGGGTTTTGTAACGTTATTTGTGTAGATTGTGAGTCAAATGTCTCATGATTTATAATGACTTTTGGACAGGACAAACATTGTTATCTTATCAGTGTGAACGATAAGCTTTGAAGATTAGTAAAAATTTTATAGATTATTTTATTATTTAAAAACAAATTGTTACTTTTATTGTACTTTGAACTACTGTCAGTGTCAACTGGTTGAGAGGAAATAAAATAAGCACAAATTTCATAAAAATACTTGTGGTCTTGGTGCATCCAAACTGGCCACACGTCTTGCCAATATATCTGCTTTTTCTTTCTCCAGCTTATCACATTTCTCACGAAGCCGATCGTTTTCTTTCTTCATTTCTTCAACCTCCCACGAACTCATTCCGCCTACTGTTCCCTCCATCACGTCCACAAGTGTGGTCTCTGTTGTGTCCGTTGTTGTGGTCATGCTCATCAGGTCATCATCATCCTCTCCAGACTTCATCTTTTTACCCTTGCTCTTGACCTGTAAACATTGACAAAGTTAAGGAAATTTTTATAAATAAAAATGTGCATTCTTTTCATGTACGTAGCAAACTACAGCAAAAATAGTGACTATGTATCACGTTCCCCCTACAAACTAATCCTAGCCTCAAATCGGGATGAAAAGTATTCCAGACCAACAAAGCCAGCCTGTTTTTGGGAGAACCCAGAGGACTCACATATTCTTGCTGGTCAAGATTTGGAAGAACAGGGAACATGGTTGGGAATTTCAAAACACGGAAAATTGGGCATTCTATTAAATATAATGGGTTCTGCTAATAAAGACAGTAAAGGAATCCTGTCAAGGGGTTCACTGGTTACCGGATTTCTTCGCTCTTCTCCATGCTTGCCTGGATGTACATACTTGAAGAACTTGTGCCACTTGGACATTTCACGGAAATATATGCCTTTTCACTTGATCACTGTGGACCTTTTAGGAATCAAAACTGAAGCCGCCGATAAATTGCCGTGTGAAAGCAAGTAAGAACCCTCTCTGAAGGGCTAATTTATTCAAATTTCAAATCATAATTTTTAAAATCTACTTGGGTGCAAAATTCAAGCAAGTGCAATAAGCTTCTTTCGTAATTTCGTGATGATTAAAGCCATTCCAAAACTGAATAGTTCGATGGAATGGCTACTATTGACAAGAACTGGCCACTGTAAATACTTTTCGCATGCAGTATGTGTAAAATCTGCAATAACCTGCATGCATGTCCTACAAATCTGTTTCATAAAAATCTGCTTTTCTTTTGAGGACGCGAACCGTTCCTAGTTTGCTGTGGCGTGGGCGTCAAAGAAAAATAAACAGGGGAAACAAACCGATTTCCCAGAGTTATTTGCTTACTTTGCAGTTAATGCTAGAAACATTCAAAATGTGCAAATCATATTTTTTCTCTGCGTGGTCATTACATTTTATTGTTTTATTATGTACTTCATATATTATATGCTTACACGCATGTACGGTATTTTAATAGCTTTTGCTACGTATGTAAGTCAAGTATGCATTATGTATGCATGTCTTTTACGGTTTAACGAATCCATGCATTCTTATCTTTAGGCATTTGGCAAAAGACATCTCCTCCTCAACATCAACGGCTTCCTCTAATGTACCGATTCACGTGACCTATCTAACCAACCATAGCCAAAAGTGCGAAATAACAGATACGAGCAACACCTTCATCCATGCGAATTCCCACCCAAAGCACATGACTCCACCGGCAAACACCTGCGAATTCTATGCGTTTGGAAACTGTGTGATTGATAGACCATTTAGAAAAGTGGAATGTGGAAAACTGGAGTTTGAGAAAGTTGTGACAGAGCATTTTGAAAAGGATGACAAAAGTGGAGATTCTCTTGAGATGAAACTATTGCAGTTTTTGAAATGTACTGAAAAGTGAGTAGATGCACCCTTTCGTTATACACAATATTTGTTATTTATGTATATTGGGCAATTTTTTTATTTTGAGAAAATTCGTTTCTTCTCTTCATGCTATAGGCATTTGGAAGATGACATTTTGAAGGAGCAAGCGAAAGGAACTAGGATACCTGAAGGACTTTTACATCATTTCAGTTCACGATATGTTAGTGTGCCTGGAGTAGACTACGGAACGCGAACGCATACAATAGTTCTTGTGGACAGAGAGAACAATGTCACATTTCATGAGTGGACTATGAAGCCTCCTATAAATCCTGCAAGTCCAGAGTGGTCTCACAAGCAGTTTACCTTCAACTTAACCTCCTCGTCAGTTTAGTTTAGAGCACTTGATAGTACTGCCAATATTCATAGTTACATTGAAACAAAGCTACACTGAAAATAAAATTTTGTACCTGAATGATGAAGGCTACATCTGCTGATGAGTCCTCTGGCTCTGAAGTTGCTTCAGTTGACTCCTGTTGTGACGGAGTGACTTCCTTCACCTCTTGAATGAGTAACCTTTTCTTTTTCGTCTTTTTTGGTTTAAGAGGACCATCAGAGGATGGCAATGCTGCAAGAGTGGCCGCTGCGCTGTTATTTTCCGTTTCATCCTTTTTAAGAAAGGATTTTTTATTAGTGGTTAGTTTTGAGGTATTGTCTTCAGAGGAACTCGCTGAAAGGGAGAATTTTGGTTTGGTCAAAGGAGACTGTGGTGCTGGAGATGGTTCTTTACTTCGGGATGGTGTGCGGCTGCGAATCGGGGGTTTGGGGCTAGGAGGTGTTGGACTAGATGAGCTGCTACCACTTTCGTCAGCGGAAGAGGAGTCTGCACCTCCCCCAAAGCTGTTTGCTTTTCTTAACCTAATTGTCACAGTTTCTGATGATGAGGATGATGCTGTGGATGCGGCTTTATTTGCCGCTTCCATCTCCACGTCAGAGAGATCTGTTGTTCGTCTCCTTTGAAGGACTGGAGTGTCTATTGAAAATAAAGAAACATTGTCCGTTTACTACTATAATACCTGTCCTTGCATTCCATTAAGTTCATACAAATCTAAAATTTACCAGAGGGAACCGATAAAGAATCCATTGCTGAAGTTTTGCTAGAGTCGTCACGAAATCTACTCAGTCTGGAAGTACAAATACATACATACACGAACTTTAGTTTTTTTGCAATTTTCTCCACATTTTTATTCCTAGCATTCTTGATGGAATGATCAGACCTAGTGCGTGCTTCGGAAGAGATCGATGAGTAGGGAGTACTGAAGTCTTTTGTTTCGTCGCTACTTGTTGAAGACGATCCAACTCCACTTGTCGTTGAGGAAGGTGATCGTGAGGGCGAAGAGGATGACGCTGACCTTGTCGAACTCGAATCATCAAACGAGGAAGACGATAGGTATGAACTGGAACCATATCTTGATCGGGAATACGAAGAAGAAGATAATCCTGAAGTATCCAATGAATACGTAGACGAGCTGAGAAGTGCAGCGGTACTTTCTGTATTTTCCTCCTTTTTAAGTGTATGTTCCTTGTACTCCCTTAACAAATATAGCCATAAATTAGCACATAATAAAAATAACGAAAATATCATGATTGAAAAAAATGTTAATTTTATCGCTCAATCTTACCTGAAGCAACGTTTGCATCTCGTCGGCCACCTCACTTGCGGGTGAAAACCCAAAGGGCACAAAGGGTCTTTCCCCATTTCTTCGTAAAACTTTTAGTATTTAAAGTCCCTTTCTAAAAATTTGCTTGACTCCCTCAGATAAAACACTAACCTTCAAAGCAATCTAAATCAATTTTCTCGTATGATTTTTTCTGTTGTGAGAAAATTCATTTGAAAAAATATTTTCTCTCTGAAATTTTTTCTCTCTACGTGCAAAATTTCAAAATTCCTATCGTGGAAAAAGCTTAATTTTTTATTGCAATTATAATGCAGATGCATCCTCCTTTCACCATCACTTAATCTTTAGCCCTTTCATATAATTTTAAATGTGTATGTGAAATATATATCGTGATCTTGTTGTCCTCATGCTTGATTTTGTGTCGGTTTGTCGGTCTCTGCAATGATGATGAAATGATAATAGGTATATTTTATTTGTGTGGTATATTGATATTATTTGGTGGTAGTGGTCTTGTTGCAGCATAATAAATTAATGTGGTAATGGTAAATAAATACAAATAATGTGGTATATGTGCAGTTTTTAGTAAAAATAAGATGTTATCTTCTTTTTCATGTTGATTAGTACTTGCACACGCCGCGCACACACAAACTCAGAGAGAGTCAGGCCTAATTTTTTTTACATTTCAATTCCAATCCCAATGACCTAATTTGCAGGGAAGAAAAAGAAGAAGAGGTTGGGAAGATGATACATCTTATTATGCTGCTGCCATCAACACATCACTCAACACAAGGCTACCACTATTTTATGTTGATGAAGAAGATGTTGATGATATGATGAAGTCTATGACAAATTTTTTTTTCACTCCTTCTTCTATTTCACTCAGGAAAACTGCAAAACTGGAAGGTAGAAAGAAGGATAATATAATGTAGGAAAATCCGCAAAAAAAGAAGAATGAAATAAAAAATAATAAAAATAATTTTCTGCTACCACTACATTTTTCTTCGTACGTACGTTCGTTGAAAACTGTGGAAAAAAATCTATATATATCATAATGTAATGTTTGGAAACATTTTTGTATGGTGATAATGGGAAAATGTTCAAACAAGAGGGTTATATCTATCGTGTATCGTGTTATATATTTAATATAAAAGTAAATAGTTAGTACAGGAGTATACACAAGAGAGAATTTTATTAAGAAACGGGCCATGACATGAAGACGAAGTTTCAAAAGTACATTTATAGAGGCTGTTAATCTTTTCTTGTTTGTTATATGCATGCGTTCGGAATTACAACTTTTTTTGTCAAGATATATGATGTGTACAAAAAACTCATGCCATACTGCAGAAGTGGTTCAGAACATGGGAAAAGAGGGGAGTACATAATAAGTAGTGGTCTAAATTTAGTACACATGCTTTTTTTTTTCTCTCTCTCTCTCCGCGGTGTTATTGTAGGTAGACACGGCGCTTCCAAACCTACTTCCAATCTGCAACATTTTTCCAATATCCATTATTTTCAGCTATCTGCCAGACTTGCAAAAAGCATTCATGATTTTGCATGTACGTATGTTTTGTATTAGCGAGCGATACGTAATAATAACAGTATAAGGGTAAAGGTTTCCGTCACATTTTAGACCCGCTTTATTCATATCCGAAAGGAGCCTTTTCTTCGGTTTCGGTGTAAGTTGTGGTGATGATGAGTGTATAAAGAGTGTTCACCACCACAAGATATTCAGTGAGATTTGCACGCACCCATGCATGAGTCGAGTATGACTCGACCCGTGTTTGTTCAGCCTCATCACCCATCTATCTCACTTTTCCTCCTTCCTTTCATCCTCACATTCGTTTTACGTTTTTCGGATTAGTGAGAGAGAGAGAGAGAGAGAGAGTGAGAATCAAATGAACTAGTTTTTTTTTTGTGAAATTGAGAATTGTAAGAAAAAGTGGAAAACTTGAAGCGTCAAGTAAGCGAATGAGAGAAAGAGATACATAGTTTTGTGTTTTGTCACTGCTACTAATACAGTGATGGTCATGATGATAAGATGGGAGAAGCTTATGTGGTTGGTGTCTCTAGACATTGGACGTTGAATTAGATGCAGTGAATGCCGTTGTCATTTACAGATCAGCAATGTGACACCACACAGTTTTATATTTTTTTTTCTATTGAAACTCTGTTTGTAAAGCTGCAAGAGAAAAATGTACATCACATCACATCCTATTATTTCATGCTGTAAATTATCAATTCGTATGGGACATGAGAGTTGATATTTTGAAAGAATCTCTAGTTAGGTGGGCATGTAGTACCATATATTTTCATTTTCGTCTTCTTTTTTACATTGTTTGTTGATATCTAGCCAAATTGTCAAAACTTTAACAAGAAAAGACAGAGAAAAAAGTAAAGACGTTCAGTGGTGATCTTGCAGTCAAACTGGATAAAGCAATAATGCATCTTCCTCTTTGTTATGATGAAATGCTTTTTGCAGACGAAGAATGTTGTTGGCCCAACAGATAATCCCGAAGACGAAGAGACTCTACAATGCGATGCGGATGCAGCAATGTAATTGAGATAATTTTACATTCTCATTTATTCGTATGAACGATGTGTGTGAGCAAACACAAAAGAAAAAAACTACACGAGAGAGACACAAAAACGCCGGAAAAGCTCATTGTCTGTGTAGTGTAACTCCTCCTGGGTAATTGATCCCGAAAGTTTTGTGCAATGAACTTTTGGAGCATGCATGTCTTCACGTATTTATATCAACGATCATGAACCTCAACACCGTCATTAGATATATGCAAGTAAATACTAAAAATTATAATTGGAGAAAAAGAAGATGAAAGCAGAGAGGTTCTATTATGAGTTTTATTTAATTATGTAAAATGTGCGGTTTAGAGTTTCGATTCCCCACCAACGTACTAGAAAAATAAATAGTATAATACGACATAAATGTGTAGAAATATATAAAGATATCATATAAAATATTTTTATTCACAAAACTAGTGCCAAATTGACGATGCTCACACTTGGTAAGCTGGCCAGTAATAAATCCGGGTTTCATGTAACAAAATGTCATTAATCATTAGTAACGCCGCTATAAGCTTAAAAATGTAAAAGAAAGATCAGGTACTAACTAAGCCTATTATAATGCTAACACTAATAAAGAAGCCAACAAAACAGAGCCACGAGTGGTAATATATTGAAAAATAGAATCGCTATCGTTGATGTTAGCGTTATTGAAAATGTTGGAAATGATGAGTGGATTTTCTTTTCTAGCTGGGGCGTAAATTAGCCCTGTATAGCAGGCATCGGTTTCTTTTTTTTCGTTTTTGGGAGTGAAATAGGAACTTTGAACACAGCTCTGTAAACGAAAATGAAAATATGCACATATATACATTATTTTAATGATCCATTTTTATAAAAACAAGTTATTGTTGATGAGTACAATAATGTTATTCACTACTTACTGGCATGTGGTACAAATTGGACTGAATTTGCAGAAAACTGAAAGAAAAGTATGAATCACTCCGTCATATTAATTCAGAAAAATGTATGAATGGACGTTTTGTCATGACGTGGTGCATGATATGAATTCAGACAATTCGTCTGGTGATCTTACTTGAAAGACAAACACTGCAAACATAACCTTGATCAATTAACTGACGGTGACAGAAACAGGCTGCTCGATAATCTACTGGTACAGGGGGTGGTAGTGCCAGCTGCTTTCTGAGAGATGCATCTGGTAGAAACACCCACTGTGAAATAAGTCAAAACGACAAAAACCCGTTAATTGGCTGAATGTGCGTGTTCAATTTACACTGTAAATGAATTGATACGGTGAATAAAATTAAACAATCTTACCAGTAAATACTGTAAAAGGCCAGGAATTTGAGGTGGTCTTAAGTAAATTCCGCCCGTGATGTCAGCGCCTTGACTCAATAAAGTGGCATAAGGACCCAGTACGCAAGCATCAATGATAACACCCTATTTTATTAGCAGTAAAATTGTAAATGCACTCCCAAAAATTGAAAACTGGGAAGACGAGCTAACTTCAAAACGCCCAGAAATAGCTTACCATTTTTTGGGCAGTAAAGAACACATTCATAAATGACATATACTGTGCGGTGGATTCAGAACTGCCAGAGACAACAAGTATTCTTGAGTTTAGCTTTTCACCAGGATTTAGCTGTCGTTCTTTTCTACATTGGGTAATAAAAAGGTATTTAAACTTTAACAAAAACATTTATGTCACACACGAAATACTTTGCATGGTATTATGTGTGATTATACCTGTTAATGTAACATAAAGCTCTTCCAAGAGCACTTGCCAAGCAAGTGGTGAAATTTCCACTTCCGTCAGTTCTGGAGTCAAATTTGGTAAAAGCTTCGCTATTAATGAATTTTTTAATTTGACTTCGGACACTATGTTCTAATTCCAAGAAAACTTCATACTGCCCATCAACTTGTCTTATTGGTCTGGAAGGGACACCTTCTCGATGTTCCAAAGGATACATAATGTGACTAGAAATCAATAAATAAATACACATTGAAGCCGTGCATTAATAAATTATCAAATAAAATCTGGCGAACATGTTACCTTTGATTGATATGAGACGTTATAACGCATGCTTGGTTAGTAGCTTGTAACATTAAATGGGCGTTACAAAATGTGAGCACCGAATCAACACAATTTCGAAACTGACTAGAATCACTGCGAATATATTTTTGAGCTGGATTAACATCAATCACCACTACCAGGAGATTACTTTCTGTTTCCATTTTCTCGCAGATCGACAATAAAGACACTTAAATGATGAATGACAAAGTTGTGATCTTGTTGGCTTCCAAAAAGATGGAACAAGTGGCTCACCTAAAAACAACAACAACTGCAAAGTGCAAAATAATGTAATGTAATTGATACAAAAACAGTACGAGTACAAATGGACGTAGCTTTTTAAAAAGCTAGGCACCTTCC
>JAHZMZ010004449.1:0-28990 GCA_027743805.1 Lepidocyrtoides sp. E14 | reverse complement strand
AAAATCGCATCTATTTGGTTTGAATTTTGGAAACGAGCAATGACTTTTATGTACATAGCTTCACCGATGATTTTTGTTAATCACTTTGTTGATTGTTAATGATACCAATATTACTCTTCTTTTATTTTCTCCACGAGACCAACTTCAAGAATTTTGTGGCATTAGAATTTTCTAGATGGAATATGATAGATAATATGTACCTAGCAAAGTGAACCAATTATGCCAGGGTAGTTCTTTTAGGTCTTTTGGCATGTGTATTCATGCTTGCAGTTGTTGTCTATTAAGGATCAATTATTTGTTGATGGTAGTCTTTATATAATTATAACAATAACAATATTGGCCAACTATATTTACATGACTATTTAGATTATATTGCAGCCAGTGCATAGACCCCAAAGTTTATGTACCTACATTTACACTAAAGTGTGAAATAATCGTTACATGTTAGGTAGTAAATGACTTAATACATACAAGCTCAAATGTGATGATAAGATTTTTGCATCAATTACATTTGCGTCTATTATACAGTGTTGGCAATGAATATGTGATGCCATAACCTTTTTTAATCACAATCAATGAGTTAGGAAAATGAGTAAAAATAGTTAACGTGGACTCCTTTTTCCTCAATGGCTTAAATCAATAGGTTAATTCCAATGAACTTGTGAGAGGTCAAGTCCATAGTACATAAAATTGTTCCAAACGCCCTAAACATAAACGCGGACTATAAATTTGTCATATTCTCCTGTCAATAGTAGAGCTTACTGCTAAACATTAGGGAGTCTGTAAATTTTAAATTGTGCATTGTTTTCATTCAAATTTAGTCGGTTACAAAAGTTTGATCTGTGGGAACTAGAAAACTTACCTTCAAAATGGTAACTCTTTTAAATTGGAAGTTCATTTATGAGCAAATTTTAAGGGCAACAATATTCAGCAGGGGCTTTAAGCCAGCCTCATAGGGAGTAGTGAATGATAATTTCCTTAAGATGCCAAATGATCATTAAACGATGAACAAATGAACAATATTGTGATTACCAATCAAACTTTCTTATTGCTGCTTACAAATGTGATCACTTTTATCGGTGATACTTTCATAAACGTTGCGTTAATGTTAATTACCTGTGATTCTATGTAGAATCTTCAGCATACTGATGCTACTGCATAATTACAGCAATATTATGCGTCGTATTATCCTATATTTTAGCATCTTCTTGTTCAGTCTGAATGTCATGACAGTGATGACGAAATGATGCAACAGCAAAGAACTTTTCGAGAGCAGTTAGTAAAAAACAGCAGCATTAACTTGGCGTGGCTTATTGACGAAAACACACATGTCAGAGCGGCGTTGTTGCAAAAAAATACTGTAGCACCTACTAATGTGATAGTTTGCAACGGTTGTAACACTTGTAGTAACGTTGTATCAGTCTTGATAAGGAGAAAAAATGCACTTTGTGGTTTTGCGGCAATGTTCCATTTTTTTCTACGTCTGGATACGCATGTATCGCAGCTTGTTTCTTTTTTGCTAGTATCTCCGTTGGGCAACAATGTTGATGAGTGGTATCATTTTGGTTAATTGTTGTCACAATTTGGCGAACACCCGAAGTTCAAATTCACTCTAGAATACTTATGACGTAGCTACTGAAAAATCTAAATTGACTAGTGTATACATTTAGCGGAATAGAAGAACTGGTTACCTTCCAACAAATAATTACTTTTTAAGGTATATTCAAACTCTATGATATCATCAAGTTTTTGAGCCGCTCATCAAACCATGCATGATTTTAAACGATACAAACTTTGTATTTTTATACAAAGGTGCAGAAACTATCCCAAATATTTCACCGATAAGATGACAGACAAACAGATTTGATACATAAATTGTCGAATTAAAATGAGACAAACATTCTATTTATCTTTGTTGTTTTTGATAAAAGAGATGAGACGGTTTGTGAAGTTTGAGCTGCAAAACAATCAAGCCACCTCTTGTCAGAGTTCTTATAACCCAAATCTTAAACATGTGTCGTACATTCTCTAAAACGCAATCACTGTCGAAATCTTGACCTTTATTGCCCCTACATTCTGACACAAAAGTTTTTTGTCAAGTTGGACGCTAAGTGAACGACTTGTCATAATATAAGAGCAAAAATAACGCATGATTAAATATTCTGAAAGCATCTTCATAAAAACCATTTGCTCAAAACTTCATGTTTTTGTCCACCAAACAATCATCCAAACTGCAGTGCATTACGGTTACATGATGATTCCAGCAAAAAATTTAAGATTGTTTTTCTAACCTGTTCAATGAACTATATATGTTTTTTTGTAAGAAATGGAAAGTAGTTAGTGGATTGGCAGGATTATGTATGTATAATGATTTGTAGGTGATAGTTTTGTTGCTTATTAATATTGACAAATTTATTGAGCAATAAAAACAAAAATACACCACGTTAAATTCTGTAAGATGATAATTAGTTTGATGAAATGTAGAAAATATTGTTGTGTAGTTTCATCAAGGACATGGCTAATTAACTAAAGCGAAATGTTGTAATGTAAATGTTTTGATTGCTCACCTAAAAAACTGACCAAAGTGACCCTAACAATCTCTTGCTGACTTTTTTGTCAGTGAAATGACACACAATGCCTTTTTTTATTTAACACCACGGGGAATTTATATTTCAAAGACGAGTCTATACATGCACACATTATACAGGCAGTATTAAAAAAAAGTTGAACGAAAACCGAATGTTCTTGGTTTTACGACGTCACTTTAATTTTGAAATCTCTAGTACTCTTCTCAAAATGTATCTGAGAGTGAAAGTACAAGATGCAAAATATTAGCCGTTCGACGTCATCATTAATAACCGGTAGCTTTACTAGCTAACTTTTTATGTTTCCCATAAACTGGGGAAACCATTTTACTTTTGTAGATTTTCTTAACTATTAATCGTTTACTGAGGTCATCGCCAGAAAAATTAATGCTACATCTTGTGTCTGCCATGTTAGAACATTATTTCTTTTTAATTTCGAATCGCTAACCAAATAACTGCACTCTGAGCAGAAAGGGGAACGTGACCATCACAAAAAAACAACAAATTGCTATTAATGGCGGACTTGAACTGCACTGTGAATGATGATGAAAGATGAGCACCTATACCTATATTTGCTGCCACCTGACACTTGACCAATATATATTCATTTAATTTTTTTGAAATTCATAATTCAAACAATTCCTGCTAGCAAGCAGTGTAATAATCGTTTCTCTGACTAACACACCATTGACACGTCATATTTGTTTACAAACGTGAAATCGAACTATCAATTCATATTCGTCATGCAATTAGACATTTAATGGCTTAGGCATAATGCTTTGTGTAATAATTCTGATTTGGTAACCATATAATTTTTCATGCTTGATAAGAACAACTCGGAAACCTTGTCACTCAATCATTTCAAATTGCAACATAGAAAAACACGGCAGTCTGAAAATTTGAATGAGCACACATTTCTTTAAATAAAAAAATCGCATCTGGGTCTTTCAACTTGTTTGAACTCACCACCATCCATATCCCTAATTGCCGTCACGTAATTATATATAGGCTATTCTGGAACTTGAATACCATTTACTTATTTTTACTTTTATGACTCATCAAGTATGCATAAAGGCTAAGATGAATTTAGTTAGCATTTAATATTCTTCAAAAATTCATTTGTTAACAAATCGTGACATACGCACAAGTTTAACTACCAATTTATACATTTAATGGGAAGCCGAAAGTTGTGCACTTGGTCAAAAATAGCATATTATTTTTAAAAACGCACCATTAAAATTCAGTAGGATGCAAATTATGTAAATAATTTATTTTTATAAAAAAATTAGTCACTAGAAATGAGGGTGGCAACTCACTTTTAATCACGCTACAACAACTCTTATTCGATTATTATCATCACCAATGTACATTTATTTGCTGTCTTTCTGGCCATTTACAAACAGATAATGCAATTGTACCCTACTATAATAATAAGAGTCATACTCGCAGTCACGAACACAAACATTAGTCAAAATACAAAACAAATAATATTGTGTAGCCCTTTCATATTTCGAATTTGATAGACACTTAAAAAAATACTCTTCTATACTTTTTTACTAGACGGAGTGTGCAGCCATGTTTGGTGCAACTCTTGAAATGCCTACGCACAAACAAAATATATTACATACATATACATATATGTATGCATTCAACACGCCGAAAGTGTTGTTTTCGTCATATAATATGAGCTCAGAAAAAAATCTATTTTTTACAGCTTGTTGCAATCAAATTTTTCAATCCTTTTGACAGGTGGTCTCATAATTTATTCATGTCACCAAAACGTAAAAAGGGAGAAAAAAATGAAAGAAAGGAAAAGTAAGTTAGGCTAGCAGTTATAATGTTAATAATTATTGGACCATTATAGTAGTAGTTGTACAATATGCCGTAAGAAGTGAAGAGTAATGTATTTGTACACCACTTCCAACTTCCAACCAACTAGACTTACTTAAGTGTATTGATAATTATCTCTGCTGAGTTTAGCTGCTGCTGTGTTGTGTTTTAGGTATTACGATAATGGATTGTGAGAATTGCACAGCTCAAAAGAAATTATTATTTTAATAGTACTAAACTTCATTTGTGGGTGAACCCATTTTCTGATGAAAATAATTAATTCATGCAAGCCTGTCAAAAATGACATTCTCCTGTTTTTTTTTGTCAGCCGGCCTGTGTCTCCTCATACTGTCTTATTTACTATTATTTACCTTTGATTGTATTTTTTTCGTGTTACGTTGTTTGTAAATTGTAAAAGGAGGATTGTAGATGAATAAAAAAGATTTTTTTGAGTGTAGAGAGGAGAGACTGAGGCAGAAGGTTATACACATTGTTTATATAAATTGCTCCCTTCTTGTTTGCACGAAATGTTGATTTTTCGAGCATCTCTTTTCAGTCTTACGTATTCTCTTGTCCGTCCACCTCTCTCTTTCCCTCATTTAAAGAACGACTTCTTTTTTTTCGACAAGAGTTTTAAGCTACATGACGCACGCAAAAGAGTGCTGTCATGGCAGTTGTGTGGCAGTGGCGTTCTATCATGAAAGAAAATACTGATTAGAGCTACTGTTCAAATTTAACACGCCAATCGTAATGACAAATCACTGCAGAAATGCAACACACTGAAACTGAAAGTGTTTAGCCTGCAAATAAACTGGACTTTAGGGAATTTCCTTGATCTCATGCATGATGATGATGACATGACTATTTGATTGATGTTGCCCAGCAGGTCAAGCAAAGATAAGTCATTTCGTTATTCATAATATTTTATGCATAAAAATTATGATAGTCTCCACCTCAGAGTAAGTAGTCTCAGAAAACATTTTACGCTCCTCTATGAGAGGGTATGCTGTTGAGGGTGCATATACATGTACAATTTGAAAACCATTTGTGCATCATATTATGCAAATCGTTTGTTGCTGCAGCAGCATAATAATGGGCAAAGAGGTACTTGGCTACATTGATCGAAAAATATTACACGGACACGGCACGGCAAGACTTGAATACTACTGACCGACTCTTAATCTAGTAGCGAACCAAGTCATGATCATCACCGCATTCCCCTTCACAACTATTACCATTATTATTATTATCATCATCACAAAGCACAACCGTCATTGTGATTGCTGATTAAAATTTAATGTCTTATGAGAAAAAAAAAATCATAACAGGGAGTGCAATTTACTTTGAACTGAATATAAAGGAGTATACCTAATATCATTTAAAATGGGAGTAGTGGGGCTAAAAAAAAGTTCTGAAGTGTAGATCTGGTACTCCAAAGGAAAAAGAGTGAAACGTGAAATCCTTACATACCTAACTATCACATTATCGATAACCGATAATAAAGGACCGACAATAAAATAATTTTAAGCTTACAGGTATTTCATGACAGGAAATTTACAAAATTATGGACCAATATTATTTTTAGTTTTCCCAGATACAGCATTTCCATAAAATTTCAGTAAGAGGCGGAGTAAGAGGGAAAGTTGGGAAACAGTTTAACTTCAATCCGCTTTTTAAAAAGATGTATTCGTGCATCAATATTCAAAATAAGCAATCATAAAAAATACTTTGTACAAGTCGCTTAGACCGCCACGACAGCTTAAAACAGACTGAGTAGCGCGAGTATTACACGAACCTAAAATGTTAAAGAGAATTCAAGCGTTAATTTGATTACAGTATGCAGGAAAATTTGAAATGAATTAGTGCGCCCACAACATGTGCATTCAAGTATACTTGGATTATTTTAACACAGGAAAAAATTATGATAAGTTTGTAGCAATGATTACATTATACATTAGCAATATACAGACAGGATTTAGGTAACTCCATCATACTTGAAAAGTGCAAGTCCAAAAATGGATTTAAGTAAATGCTATTAATATGGTCACTTGGTCAGAGAGCAAATATTAATTGTTTGGACGATACACATACACGATGAGACTACTACAAACTGATATTTTAATGGTAAGCAATATGAGTCAATTTAGCAATACTTATCTGAAAGAATTGCCAAGAAAAGCGAAATGGGTTTAGTTTATTAGCTCGTCGTTTTCATATTGCTGCAGTTGCGGTTGAGGTGCTTTAGCATGCTGTTTAACGACAAAGTGCGTACGGTACGATATAGATACATAGGTACATACATAATTTATAAACTATTGTATGGTCATCATGAATCACAAATGAAACAGCAGCCATTAAGGTAAAGGTAGCTTTTCTTTACAGTAAGATGCAAAATCATGTGGAGCTGAAGTTAAGTAGAGCTGCGTTGTATGTATAGCGGTGCGCGTCGATGTCGGGTTGTAGCGTTAGCGTAACATACATTCAATTAAAGTTACCTGTAGCTGAGCACCGTTTCTTGGATATCTTTTTAACTGGTAATTTTAGGTTTGAATTGTAATTTTGAGCTGAAAATGTGGTAATGTCACCATGTTGTAGTTTTATGCATTTGGAAGATTTACAAAATGTGTTAATACTCCAATGAGCCATGTTTAAATTGACCGCTTCCATTGAAGTCAATTCATCAATTTTTAATGCAAAGGCCTTTGAAAATGTAATTTATTTAGTTTTTCTGACAAAGTTTGATTTTACTTATATTTTCAAATGCATTAACTCTTTCCATTTAATCATCTCTAACTGCGCTTATCAATATGCTATATACAGTCAGTAGTGTAAAATATTTCTAGCAAATTTTTTTAACAATTCTTAATAAAACCCATGCTGACATAATATACACCACAATTGTACACCAGTAAGTGCTAATAGTGCGAGAATAGACAAAAAAGGTACGCACAACAGCAAGAAATGTATGTAAGCTTGCAATCAGTTGCAAGCTCGTTTGCTTTGCCCATTGCCGATTTGCGTGCATAATGTATACATGATGCGATTTTACCTGTGTGATGATGATGGTGCTTCCCTGTTCATACATTTTATGTATATTATAGCAATTGCACTCTTTTCTGCGAGTGACGTTTCAATTTAGTTGCTTATCTTACTCCTTTACCTGCAAGCAAATTACATATAAGCACTTGTTCTTACAGCAGCCAACTTGCTTCTGTTGGCATTCCTTCTTACTGTCTAACATAATGCAAATAGTGTTGCATGTCCAAATGTCTAACTGACAATGTTGAAAAGCTCTGAGTAGGTATTCCCTAAATATGACCAATATTATTACGTGAACCATTTCTTGATTTATCATTGGAAACGTTTGATTGAAGTAAAGGGGGCTAGGCTCTCTTTCTTGCACACACATTTTTGCTCATTCAAAACTTTTTGTACACTCATATTACGCTTACATGTGTTGTGATTACACATTGCGAATATTTCGCATATGTGTATTTTTTCTTGCTGGGGCCCTAGCTCAAGTCGCTTTTTATGATGATGACGGCGATGAAGACGATGGAGATGTAATGTAATACACTATGACTGAAGGCCACATTCAGGTGTTATAACGTTGAAAGTTATGCAGATTTGAGTTTATTTGAGAAAGCCCTTAGCTCCTGAGCACATCAAAAAAACATTTTGTGGTCGGTGGTGATTGTGAATGTACGTCCGCGTTTTTACATTGTTTGTCCACTTCTCTTTACGGAATACAGGGCGTTAGTTGTTTTGTTGCAGCAGCAGCAGCAGCAGATTCACTTTACAACTTGCACTTTTGATATTTCATTCTTTCATTCATTGTTTGTTTGTTTGGTCATGCATGTGCGTGCAACAACAAAGCACTTGTCGGAGAAACACCGGTTTTCGTCGTATTGACTACAAATTTTTCTTTTAGCAAATTTTGTGTTTCAGCAAAAATTTTTTTTTCATAGTAGTTGCTACAAATTGGAATTCAGCTTTGCATTATTTGTTTCTAGGGTGTGTTGATTATAGTAGGAAACTCGGTTCCAAACTGAATGAAACGGGCCTCATCAATACTTTTGATGTTGTGTTGGGAAAGTGTCATTGTCAACTTGAGACATTTGTGAAAAGTGCCTTCATGATTTTTCAAACAAAAATGCATGACAGGCCTCATTGGTGACAGAATTATTTTGACGGAAGTTGCTGTGAAGTGTTTGCATTGCTTGCTGGATTATTATTTCTGAATTGCATCAACGGAAGTGTGGAAAAGTTTATTTTTATTTTTGCTAGAGATTGTAGACTTACATTTTGGTTTTGTTTTACCGGATTCTTCCCCAAATTCGTCACCACTCACTTCCATTGGCTCAACTAGTTGATTGTCATTCAGGATTTTTAAAAGTCGGAACTGGGAATACTTAAAGACGTAAGTACTTCCAAAAATTTATGGTCAAATTGGTTTTATTGTGTGACAACGACCATGACATAACACTTACCTGTTGTTATTTTTATATCTTTGTTCCGTCAAATTCAAGTCAATCAATATAATTGACGGAATAAACTGAAAGCATTCAAAAGTTTCAAAAATGTACATCATCAGGATCCTCAATCTTTGACAGAAAATAAGTACACTTTCCATTTCATATTCCGGTTGCAACAGTGTTTACTTTTTCAAAATTTAATCGAAAATAAAACAAAAAATGTTTAATTCCGTCACGAGAAACATATTATGCAAAAGCTATAAAGTGAGTTAACATTTTTTAAAAGAAAAAAAATCCTGAAGCAAATGAGCATGATTTCATAAAGTCATACAAAAGTTTATTTTGACAGATTGTAAAAAAAGACGTAGCATGCGGCTAAAGACTAGACGCATTTCAAATCTACGTTAATGTTCTCGTCGCTCATTTTCTGCCTGCTTGCCTCCTAGAACAAGTCTAGCAGTCATTATAGTTATCTCATGCAGCTCAAATGCATCCATCCTTCCGCACCTGCCATTAGTTTAAGGAACGAACGTGATGCTCAGCCCAGTCTTGAAATGAATAAGTGATAAAACATATAATTTGGATTCCTTGACTTTGACATCTACCAAAAAACAAACGAAATTTAAAGGTTTAGTGTTTTACACCGTTAGACTAGACTTGTTCACCATGCATACATCGTCATATACTATCCCAGTGATCGCAATTTTGTACCTTGTCAGCACGTTTCTAGATAAGTTGCTGCATACAAAAGATAAAGTTTTACTATTTTTTTACGTTGCATCCGTAAAGAAAATGCATCATGCTTCTCAAAGATTATTACAAGCAAGAAACATAAACGTGATGCTCATCATTACTAAATACTTGACTTAACAGAACTTTTACGATTTATTCGTTTTGCTTCTCGTGCAAAATACAATGTAGCTCAGTTCACACACAAAAAAACGAATAAAAACCGATGTCACATAATCTCATACAAATAAATGATCATTTTGAAATCTTTGTATTTCCTTTAAAATATAAAAAGACCTTAAACATATTACCATATACAGGACGCACATTAATACTATTACGTACCATATCATTCTAGTGTCTATTTTATTAAAATATTATAGCAATAATCGTAATACTAGAATTTTTGTGCGTTCGACATAATTTAGTTACTTTCATTTGTTAGAAGTTGAACGAACCCACAGAATCGTGTATGATGCTAGCTGAATGTTTTACCACTACCAGTACTTTACTATCAACACCACCACCTACTGCAGTAGTAGTAGTAGTACTGCTGTTTGCTCTGCTTTTTATGAAAGGAGAATTAAATAATAATAATAAAAATAAAACGAAACGATGTCTGTGAGAAGTGTACTACTGACTTATAACACGACTGAAAGAAAGGAATTATATAATATATATTATAATATTATCGTTATCATGCAAAAAACATTTGTAGTGTTGAATTAAATAGCACGGCAAATGGCATGGCAGCAACTTGTTTAAAATCCTAACCAAACTAAGCCATAAAACAAAATAGGAATTACAGATTGAGCTATATAACATGCCACAAAATATGTTTTGAAGTGCATTCAAAATGAATTGATTTTTACGTAAATATTTTTTTTCCAACAAATACGATGCTATTTCAAGGTATTACTACTGTTTTAAAGGTTGTGTGATTTTACTGTCTTTCTATTGCGTGACATTATGTAGTAATTTGTAATAATGATAGTAAGAAAATTGGCAGATAAAAACCACAAAAGTGAGCTTAAACAGCAGCCCGTTTTTACTTTCATTATCATTCTTACTTACTAGCCATCTTTGTCTTTTTATTGTTGCATAAACTCATCTTGTAAAATGATCAATTTCATGCTGCATAAAATAACGCTGATACTGTTACAATGACGATAACAAATCTTAGATTTTACTGCCGCACCTCACCTACTGCCTACACTCACATTTTGCATTTGTTTTGCTGCGTCAAGTAAATAACCTCAGTCAAGGTCGTCTACTACTACTACAACTAAAACGACTTTTGCTTTTTTGACTTGGTCAGTTTCAGCAGAAGAGCAGGTTGAGCACGCCAGAGGAGCTTTATTTATTTTTTCTTCTATTGTAATGGTGTAATGACATGGAACGGTAGAAAAATATTTTTATTTATTTTTTTTACCTCTGATTCTTCTTCAACGTCAATTTCCTCTTTCCTGTCCATTTGTTTCTTTTTAAAAAAATTGTTTTTAGGAAGTAAATGTTGCATTTTCTATCACATTCATTTTTTAAGTAGGTGTGTGTACCTACTGTTTTTGATTTTCTGTATTCAGCCAGGTACATTTTTTAATATTTTTTACTGCATCACTGAATATTGTTATCGTGTTTCGTTTTCTGAATTAATCTCTTGTATGCACATTGATTTATGCCACATTAATATATTTTTTTTGTTGAATTGTAGTTTGTAGGTTGCAGCAAAAATAATATTCCTGTTTAGTCATCTCACATCTGTAATGCTTTGAAAAAAAAACCTCTGTGAATATTGTCATTGCAGTAGTTTGATAATAGAATAGCATTCTTTACGTGTTCTCAAATTTAAGAAGAACCATATCAGGAGGCATATTTTTTTTGTTGTTCATCCTTGCATAATATTCATTTATTTTTCATAGAGATTTTATTCTTCGAATTTTCCTAGTTGCCCCCTTTGCAATAATACTATTACGATTATGGAGTTGCATTATCCTGTTCTCTGTTTGTGAGCACACCATCCATCTATCCATCCATATTTTTTTTTCTACTTTCGGTAGTTAGCCATACCTATTGGCTGACAGACGTCAGATTGATAACGTTGATGTATAATCACTTGTAGTACAACAAACCAACCAAAATTTTGGTAGTTTCGTAGAAAAAATTGATTATATAAAAAAATGTGATGAGAAGGGAACAGTAATGACGATCATAAATAAATGAATTATTATTACTATTCAAAAAAGTTCATCAATAAAAGAAAAAAATTGTTTGTTGCTAGTACTCCTATTATGTACTACCAACTACTACTACTTTTGCCCAGCACAACAACAAAAAATGACCATTCATGTGAGACGTGTCCCAATAAAATAAATAAGAATGAATCTGGTTAATGAGTGGACGCATGTATGCATGTAAAGCATTGTAGTCGCCTATTGTTGTTGTAAATAGCATGGAATATGGAATCTTCATTCTTCATCATCATTACCACTCATTATTATTACATTTTTTGGTAGATGTTATATAATTTCTTTAAGAATTATAACGTGTGCAAATAGAATGGACGTGAGCGTGCCATAATATTAGCAACAAAACAGAGGCAAACAGGGATCACGCTAAAGTTTCAACAGGTGCTACTTCATACACCAGCATCATTATCTTTTTTTACCAATTTACAAACAGATTTTTTTTCTTGTAGTAGAAGAAGTAGCAGTAGTACGCTACTCACGGAGAATTTGAAAGGACAAGTAAAAAAAAAAATTTATAAGCTTATATAGTACAATCAACTTTTACTGCATCTTCTTCTTTTGATAATTGTGGAAAATACCACATTTTGCAAACTGCAAAAAATATATGTAATAATCTGTCCCAATATTCACGAAATCATCATAATCAGTAGCTCCACAATAAAAAAAAATAACGCAATCATCAAAGTTGACTGACTGATTCACAGCAGTTAGGCATTCATGTAGAGAATTAGTAGGAGTTTACACTATTATGCTGATGAGATTCATAATATCCATGCGTAACATCACGTTATTCGTAAAATCGTCAGAAATTCTTTGTCAATTAAGTATTGTCAATTGAAGGGATAAATTAACAGAGACTTACTGACCAGGAAAATTCCTTTTTTTGCGTGAGGATTAAAAAATTATTATGTTGATAGTGGCGAAGTAATCAAATTGATTTGAAGAGGACGGATATAAAGGATAAAAATAATTACCTATAATTTTCTATTATGTCTAATCACTTATACTGTCTGAAGCTCAACAATGAAAAATAGATGATTTCAATATTGTGCTATGAGAAGGATGCGCCATTGTTGACAAGGGATGCTACCTACTTGCAGGACCAAAATATCATTAAACTTTTGGCAAATTTCTTAGAAAATCTTCTTTTTGTCACTTACTCGTGATTACACTGAATGGCTTTAATTTTCTCAAAAAGTTGCGTGTGTATGATTTTAAAATAAAATTGGGACAATGAAATTAGTTGCTGTGTACAGTTGAAATATAGAGTACCTGTACCCATCCCAATCATTGTAGTAATAGTAATGGCAGTAGATTTGCTTACATAAAATTCCCCATAAATATTAAAAAATTACTGTCCACAATGAGTCACAATAAACATCTACCTCTTTGTACTTCAACAATAAAAAAAATATCAACCAGTTTTCCAAGTTCTTTTCAATAAACTACGCAGGTAGTCCAAGCTCATTGAGGAAATCAAGAGGTAAAGGTGATACTGTAATAAAATGTGCCTAGACATATGCATATTTTATTATGTATGCATTATGCATTCTCATATTGCACAACATCTGTACATAGTTTGATATTTTACCATGTGCAATATTTAGTACAGTTAATTCCTTCATTTTTTTACATGTTAATTCCTTAATTATCATTCAACATTTCACTGTTGATGACCATACTGATGTGGCAATAGGAACGCTGGGCTCCTTCTTTTTTAATATGTTTAACAAGCCTCGTTCAATGACAAGAGTGTAATAAAACCAGGAATGAGAAAGGTAAAGGTAACGAATAGGATTGATTATATTTCCCAGAATAAAAAACTGACAGGGATATTTCCTTGTGTTTCCAATTCCATGGCCCGTATTCAATACTAAACACTTCATGAAAATATTCTCTCAGTATGTTCGGACATTGCTATTCTCACACTTGCTCACCAAAATGCCCATGTAGTCAATCCTTGTCACGTGCCATTGAAATGTCATATTTCACAATATTCCTTGTTGCAAAATATTGTGCTATAAATGCTGTACGAAAAAGGTAGCAGAGAGGTCTCTCAAAAAAAACAATTCCTGGTAGGTATAGGCACCACCGCATTTTATAATCAAATCATGTTGCTTTTTTTCATTCGTCGCTAATTTTAATTTACACGCTTGCTTCTTTTCGTTTGCATGACAAGTTAAAATCCTACGATTAGAGATCAATCCAACAGGTAGGTACGTCGAGCTACTACACGGTGATGTGATGTAATGTAGTGTACGTACTTCACACGTATTGACTATTTCTAAGGACTATTGCTTTGTACAATCATTTTGTTTTCCCTTTTACATCATTGGCTTACCAAAAGAAAAGAAAAAGGATGCGATACAGCAAAGAGTAGGAAGGAAGAGTTCAGCAGCGTAAAAAATGCAATGAATAAAAAAGCGAATTGAATAGGAACAACGACTGTGATGATGACGATATGTGTTTTTGTGAACTCGCCCTTAGCTAACAAGATAGGCATGGTAGGAGGGCAGACAAATTATGGTAACCAGAAGAAGCATCATCATCATTGTTGTTATTGTTATTATATAAGCTGAAAATTTATCTTCCTTTGTACCTACCTGTTTAAAAACACTCTGCTGATTTGTGTGCAGAGTTGACAATGTGCACGCACAAAGAACAAATTTTTGAAATGTTGGTTAGAAGAGGAGAGATCAGAAATGCAGTTTGGTGTTTTACTGTCTACCTAAGATGAATTTGTAATTCATTCATCATGATGATGACAACGACAAGAAAAAGAAGAAGAAGTTTACGTGGACGTGAGTCGCATCTCTTCTTGTAAAATGATAATATTCGCAGACGGAAAGAATCGTATTGTCGCGCAATAGTATGCAGTCAAAGTATAGAGATGACAACGCAGCGTCCTATTTTCTTATGTATATATCAATAGCATAAAATCACATCATCACCACTAATCACTAGAGCAATAGTGTGAACCTTTCTAACATTTTAACACTTTTTAATTTACTACTGCTACATAAAATTTAAAAGGTGATTAGATGTAATATTTGGAGGCAAACTTGGACGACATTTAATTGGTAAAGTGCAAGCTGTACTACATTTAATTAAGGCTCGAAAATAGTAATCGCCCTGTGATTACCATGCTCTTGTAAACTCGTAAAAAATACCTATGTTTTTTAAACATTTTATGTCAATGCTATAGAAACATATTATTTTACTGTAACCCTTACCTAGCCTTTTTTTAAAGTTAATTTTCATTACGTAACTAACGTAACCCTTATTAGTAGTCGTCACTTTGCAACTTTAAAAAGTATGTGGTGATTTTTGTACGAAAGATGTTTACCTAACAAGTTGCAGTAGTATAATCTGCAAAGGGAGTAAAGGGAATAGGTACTCACATGCATGCATTGCATAGCAGTTATGTTTTTTTTTTGTGTGGTGCAAACGCTCATGTATTGAAGTGTACGACGACAAGTATGATGATTAGGTAGACGGTAGACATAAGGAAGAAAATGAAAGTGAAATTTACAATTAGCGTTTATAATGAGCATGGTTATAGAAGTGTGCAGTGGGATATTAAGTATTACCATGTGTGTAGCCTATACTACCATGAATGCCAAGACTTTACTTTGAGGGCAGTGAGAAACCGACTACATGCCTAAATACGCATACATACTTTTAGTTAATGGTTGTGTGAGTCTCATAAAAATGGTAGCTGAATGAGTGATTACAGTTCATCCAATAGATACATAAAAGATACTTTTTTTCAAACTCTATTTATCTGCGGAATGAGGCCTTTTATATAAACTATATTATAGTAGTGATGGAATAATAGATTATTCATTTTATCTACAAAGGTGCGTTATATCAAAATGCAAGTCAATCTGCTTAATATTAAGTTTAAAATGAAATACTAGCCCTTTAATCATCAAAAATGTAAAGCAAGTAAAAAATAAGTCTTTGTTTTGGCAAAGGAAGTCAGGGAGTATCGTATTTTTTTTTCTTTGATTTTACACACTGTCGACTACAAAGATGATGATGATGATAATGGTGTGTGTGGTGGTAGTGGAGTAATTAAGACTTTGTAGGTAGGGTATGTCATGTTGCATCTCTACACAGTAAATACAAGACACCTTTTTAATTTCAAGTTGAATATTGTAATTTCTTATTACTCATGTACATATATCACTTTTTAAGCACTTAAATAATAGTTATTATATAATACTCAGCTAGGGATGAAGTCGATGTGTATTTAAAATTCGGCGTTGAGAAACTTGGTACTTGTAAAAATGCTTGGATAATTTGAGTGAGCATCTTTAAGCATCTTACAGGAATTTCCCTGCAATGTTGCCAAATATTTGAGCAAGTGTGTGGCCTTCTGATAGAGAATATATTGAAGAATAAATGTAAATTCCCTTGATGGGTTTTTTTTTCAGCTTTCAAACAAAGCCAGTAAAAAGGGCTAATAGGTAAAAGCAATCTCTGTGACGTGTTTAATTACCTACGACATGTTTGTTTTAAATAGCGACTTTGTCAAGCTGACAAAAACTCGATGAACAAACTATGTTTGTATTATTGCACAAGATTTTTTTTCACGACTGAATGACTAATTACTGGGCATATATTTGAAAATGAAGAAATAAACAGAAGGCTGCCCCTACTACTGTCAGCTTACCAGCTTGATCACAGCTTTTAAGTTTATTATTGATAGTTACTTTAATCATGGATGACGTGTGTCCATATAATGACTAGTTAACACATCAGAAAATGAATGGCGGATACGCAGCGCATGATCAGTGATTTTATGTTTTGAAAATGACTCACTTTTATGACCGTTTCAAGTGTTCTTTGTCGCCTAGTTTGGTCAACTTAGGATATTTGATAACGATAGACGTCTGCCCATGTTGCCGTCCTTAGACGTAAATAAGTCTGTTTAATACCTACATGTCACGCCACGTCTGTCTAAGTCGTCTCCCAAGCAGACGTCATCATAATATCAGTACAAAAAAAGTGTTAAATGCTTAAGCATAATGAGAGGCAAGCAAAATGTTTTTTATTTCTTTCATCCCTTGCACTCTTTGCAATCCCAACATTCAACTGCTTCTCCTTTTTAGTTGAATTTGCAAAAGGGATTTTCAGCTTTTCTGATAACATTTACTTTTACGTTGAATAATATGAAATACAATACAAAAAATGTTGATTTTGCACAAACCAACGCATAAAAATGCTGGTACACTCATTTGAATTGAAGTTCCTTTCAATTTTATCATATTATAAAAGATTATGTTTGGGGGTGTTAGGTGTGATGTGAGAGATGTGTTCTGTTGCAATGCAACAACATTGTCGTCATCATCAACAATAAAAACAACAACAAAATACTGCCAAGCATTTTTTTAAAAGATTATTTTGTATGTTGTACAGTGTGAAAAGAAGATGTGCAATTTTGGATAACTTGTTCATCATCAAAACGTCAAAAATAAGTTGTAAGCCTTTTTTGTCATGATTCTTCAATTTTTTTGTGGGATTTGCCATTAGTTAAATAGAAATAATTACAATATTGCATAAAAGCTTAGACACGTTCAATTCACTTTATATGTATGAATGGCAAAGTGTTAAATGACAACGATAAGTGCAGTAACGAGGTTGTGTTGTTGTACAAAATGTTCAACATTTGATCTAGTTACCACAAACTTTGTCGCTTTTATAGATACCCATCACATCTTTGTAAAAGATCAGGAGAAAAATGAAAGCATTTATTTTTTTATGCATGCATTTAAATGATCAATATTAAGTACATAGCTTCAATAGTGTCGCTTTCAATTTTTTCAATTATCGGTAATGGTGATTGTGTTGGAGAATTAAATTTGTCAAAATAATAAAACTAGCGATTTCCAGACGCTTGTTAAAATTACACAGAAACTCGACACCTTTCTTTGTATGCCAATATTGAATGGCATTCAGTCACTTATCCAATTAAGTAGTTGCCTGTGTCTATTGAGTTGAGGTCCTTTCTGAATAGGATGAAAACAAAAGTGTTTAAATGTTTACACATTTTTTGCACACACTTTAGCAGTACCATGGCAAAACGTTTACGTCTTGGTACAGTAAAAATTACATTGTGCTTTATGCTGAAGCTGTATGGTTTGCTTGCAGATTGTACATTTCCTCCTACGATTAGCTCTCTTGGCGTTGACATGTTGATTAATTAATGGCTATTCATGTCAACAGGATTTGTCTCGTGGCATCATTACTCATCAAATGTCCCAGTGTTTAATAAATTCTATTATGTTTGTTACTATTATTGTTCATGTAGATTGCTAATTTATTCTATGTATTTATTCATAATTTAAAACTTTTTTTTACTTCATAAATTATCAAGTGTAGATATAAACTTTTTAAGGACACTGATGTCGACTATTGACATGGGTAAATTAGTACTTGGTTTAGTAGAAAATGGTGCATCGTTTGTTTAAAATTGTTTTGATTAATGGAACATTAGTCACACGTTGGATTTTCCTGAAGATTTAATGAATGGTTAGACAAGCACCATGGTACGCTTGTTTGATAATTTATTTTTTCAGGATTTCTATTTAAGTACATTCAAATCCCTACAGGGTTAAATGTATCAATTATTTTTGTAGCGTCATTCTTCTTTTTCCAAGAGATCACGGTCTCAGTTTCTTCTATTTTTTATTGAAAAAACAGTCTACTCTCATTTAATTCAAGACATCAATGGACAAAGTAAATAATAAAAAATGTGTAAAGAAATCAATAAAAAAACTTAAAATTATCAACTAAAACGTTCTCTTGGTATGTAATTTCATTCAAATCAGTGTTTCGGTAAAGCCATAGTTTTGTTTTTTTTATTAAAAAGCCGATGCACCTCTATCTAATTGAAGTTAAAACCCAAACTGCATCATTACGCAACCAACTGCATAACACCTCAGGGACTTTGGCAATTTTCCCTTTTATTAAAAAGAAACACTGATTTTACCACGAATTACACACCTTACAATGCCGATTTACTACATTGCAACAGCTTGCAATCATCAAAAGGTAAACTGTACATTATTGCATTTCTCTATTCAATCATCCCATGTCCGTTCTTCACTGCATCCGGCCGGCCTTTTTTTCTTATTGCATCCCAAAAGCAAATTAGGTCAGACGACTTACTAGTTCATATAGCAGCAAACGTATGCATGTAAAATGTGGAAATGGATAATCCCCCAAAAAAAATAAACTTATGGTACCACTACCTACCGATCATCATTCATTATTATATAACATTCTTTTTTTTCTTCTCTCTCTCTCTCCACTATAGGCATCTTGCTCTGCTTCATATTAAATTAGTGAAGTAGTTACCAAAAAATTACAATCTGATTATACAATCAAGTTTTTTTGTACTGAAAATGGTTATGATACACGTCTTGTTATACCTACGACATTTACACGCACATTATCAGCATTTGTAGAGGTATTGTTGCAAACGTGCTACTTAAGGTTGTCATACAAAAATTACAGAGAATCGTCATCGCTTCCCTTGCTTTACTAGATACAATGGTAATAACAATAATACGAGTGTAATCATAATGGGATCATTCTTCATCTCCTTCTTGAAAAAAAATATGATGATGAATAATGGATGTTCCTCCTTCATTTTGCTCATGCAATCTACAGCTCAACTTCATCATCCATCTTAAATTATCATTCATGCTGCTGTGTCGTCGATGATGATGATGATGATGATGTCGATGATTCCTCTCTGTGCAACGCACCCTACATCCTTTTATCCCAAAAAATATCCTATTTTTTTATCCTATGCTACCACTAGACCAGACCAGAAGCGATATAATAATAAGCAAATTTGATTATGTTTTGAAATGTGGCTGGCTCCTTGAAGGAAATAAGACTGCATTTTCTTGCACATTTGTATGTCATTTTATGTATAGGTACTTCAGTTACTAATCATATTATCATCAAGTGGTTTTCTACTTATGACTTTGTTGCTTTTCTTTGGTCTAATTTCAGCGCTTAAAGCATACTTCTTAACTTAACGCAATTTTTGGTTTCAATGATCTTTGCTATTTTTCTCGCAAGAGCAATACCAGCATTTTTTCCGATGATGATCTGTTTCAGTTGAAGAGCTGCGTGCTGTTTTTCTTTTTGGCGACAGGATTGCTCATGGTAGAATAAGCGAGTAATGGATAAAATTAGAGTGATATTTTATGCACATGTGCCATATTATCATTAGAGAATCGTCAGATTTTATTTGAGATTTTTACATGATTTCTGTCCTTTATAAGTGGGCGACTGTAATGAAAATCATTTCTGATTTATTACTTTTAACTTGTTACGATTAACGTTAATCAACCAGATTGTATTAGCATTTTTATTGCAGTTAAATTATGAAGTACATTTTCTCTTGTCTCTCTATAGAATTGATCTTGCCCTAAGGCAGCAATTATAATCATTGATAGCGATAAAGGCATACGAAATAGCTGTTGTTAAAGCAGATAATAATGACAATCGTTACAAAATACATTTTTTTTATAAAAAGGAAGTAAGATGGGCAGTGAATAAACTTTTCATTTAATTCCAATACAAATAGATAGGATGTTATTGTAGTGAAGAGGAAGAAGTTGCCTAATTTTTAAGGACAAAGAAGTCTAATTAAATCCAAATTAACTCAAAATGTTTCTCAAATTTAATTGAGCTACTGAACTTCCTTTAAACAAATTTTAATACATTTTAAAATCTGTATACTATTTTGGCACACGACTACTTTATTCAAAACGCATCAAAATATTTTTAAAACTTTTACAAAAATCTCAATTTTGCAAACCAGTTCACAGCGTGTCTTGGACACTACTGCTGGCAAGGTACAGAAACTTCTTTGAAATCGAAAACTTGGCCTCCTTTGCGAAAAAATAAATAAATGGTGATACACTTACTCACGTCTGTGTGTATCCCTTGATGTTATTGTGATGATTAGCATGGTACAAAAAAATGATAAACTTTATTATGCACAGCAATGAAAAAAAAATATGTTACATCACACGAGGAATGATATAGAATGGAAATTCTTATTAGCAATTGTACAGCGGATTTAGTTTTATGTAACAATGACAAAACAATGAACTGCATAGTGGATACAATACTATTTGCCATAATCTTATACTACTTACACACAGCTAACATAATAGTAATATGTATATGATTTCCTGTCGACTTCAACAATTTCCCCTTCTTCTTGTTCACCACCACAAACAATCTCATGCTCATACAATTGCAATAAAAGTAACAGACAAATTAAAGTTAAAGAGAGTAAGTAAACAGCAAAAAAAAAAAAATTTGTACAAGTAGTGAGCAACCGGCAACAATGATGAGATATTATTATAGAAAAGGTAAAGTGAACTTCGTATCGCATACAGCATACCTATATTACTCCTTTTTTGATGGTACGATAAGGAAAGTAAAATGAGAAGAGTTAGCCCAGTTTCCCACCACAAACCAAGGTCGATAATATGAGGCTTCTCTCATTTTTCAACAGATTTTATTACTAGCATAATAGCTAGAAAAAGCGAAAAGGAAGCATGCGTTATATTTATTACGGTGATGACGACGGTTTATATTAACGTACGTACATACAAGTGCACTATTAGTCTGTCTGATTGATGGAATCAATGGATATAGACTGCCGACAAGCATTTCTGCTGTTAAAAGTTGAAAGAATCAATTTTCACATGTTGCACATTTTACATTGCCTATGTTATGAGCATATAATAATATCATTTGCAAAACTTATAATAATAACAATTTATCCCATCCGTATTTTTAACTGATGATTATTAGCCAATGTGAGTGCTATTTATGAATGTGTACAGTCACAAGGGGCAAGTCGTGTTGCTGAATTTTGCTTGCATGATTATTAGAAAAGTATAGTTCATTGCCATACAGAATTATAGCGTGATGTTTTAATTTGTGCGTAATAATAATAGATTGCTGTATTTTATCTGTGACTAGTTGGTATTTATTGTAGATAAAGTGTTTACACTACTACCTGTACAACAAAATGTAAAGTTCAGAAAAGGTTAATTATTGAAATGTTACATAATATGATTATACTCATTATTTTTAAATGATACCAAAGCATTTAATTTCCTAGCTGTGTACTCTATAATTTTGATGGAAATCTTTGATTTCATCTGACAAAGATTCCTATCATAGCCAATAAAAGTAATAATGTGCTTCACTAACTCATGTTTGTAGCATGTACTTTTATTTTTACTTCATCATTCACGTACTCATGTTTGCAATATAATAAAATTAGATAGTCACATTTATTATAAATCATGTCGGATTTACTCAGAATAGATTTATTAATCAGGCACACTTGCATTTTTTTGTGAACTAGTAGAGAGCAGTAAGTCACTTTTTTTTGGAGAAAATTGGTTAAAGTCAAGGTTTCAAGGAGATAACTGATAATTAGACAGGCGCCAGTATATTTAGGTAACTAATGGCTATTATTAATGAATTTAAAAATATTAAATAAGAAATGTAAATAGTATTCAGTCAGTATTTTACAAACAGCGACACTATAGCAATTTACCGATGAAAGTGTATGATATCCGCAGCACCTTTAATCAAGTCAATTTTTAGTAACTTTATTCTAGTGTGAACAATAAGTGATAATCTCTGAATGAATTATTAATAAACCTGATTACAATTTTTTTATTTTTGATTGTTTGTTTTTATTTACGTAAAAGGCAGGATCAACTTGCTACACTTTGATAAACTTCAAATATAAATCTGTCTCTAACATTTTTCATTCTTAAAGGAGGCCCGCCTTTACAAAATCCTTTAAAATCTTTTGAATAGCTTAGTACAAAAGTGGAAATAAAAAATAATAACTACGTTGCCCAGCTTATAGAACTTATTAGAATGCAATTAATTATCAAACTGGCTGTAATTGGAGAAATTAAATATCATTATAAATATCAGAACTTGCCGGTATGTTTATCTCGCCAATGATAGATTTATATTATAAATCATTTATAGATGTAAAGTTAACTAACTATGCAGAGATCAAGACTGAAGATCAACAGCCTTATAATAATGCATTTTGTGAAAAGGTATTCTAACTAACATATGTTGTAGGTGCTTTTATTGCCCAACTTTTTTCCCTAATAATTTCAATGCAGTGTCATGACTACTCAGTAATAAATGGATGGAGAGTGTTATTTTTTTATGGAAATGCAAAAAGTAGAGGTTGTACAAAGCGTTTAAATTTGACCTCTGCAGGGACAAAGAAATGAGTAAGAGTGATTAAAAATGTTGAAAGCTAAGTAAAATGACGTATGTAAAAGGAATAATGATGAAAGTTACACCAGCAAATATTTTATGGATGAAGAAGATGATGATGATTCTGATCTTCACCAGGTAGACGCGTATCCCTGAGGTGCTTTAGGTGAATACATTTATTATAGTAAAAAAATTAACAAAAATGTCAAATGATGTTTACCATAATCGCATCATCATACACTGTAAAGATGATGAAGTAGGAGTCACTCAGTCAGTTAGTCAAAGGCAACTCATCTCAACATCATCATTATTACTCCCTTCCCTTTTTTGCATTATAAATATTTGGTATACAAACACCGCACAACTCTGTCCATCTTGTTTCTATTCTAACTTTTAATACACATTTATGCGCCACCACTATATTTCTACTTACCAACAACGCCGCACTATAAACAAGAAGAAAAAGTGAAAAATAAAGAATTGATGGCTTATTATTATTACGTAAAGATAATTGCCCCTAAACTGTGTCAAGTGACAAGTGTGTGAATTCATAAAAAGGGTTGAATCTTTTTTTCCTTCGTGCTTTTCATTCTTTTAAGTGGCCAGTCAGTCAACAGAAGCATCAGGCTAGCTGTGCTCTAAGATGATGACGACAACAACCACTGAACTTATTGCGAGCAGCCAGTTTCGTCGTTTCGTTTCTTTCAAATCATTTTTTTTTATTCCAAAGCAAAGGCTCCAATAATCACAAATCTACATATTAAAGTCTACCTGAAAATCATTATAAGCGACGGCTACAAAAGTAGTTAGTGCACACATTAATGCGACTTTGTTTTTGTCGTGTCGTGTCATAATAGCCGCAAACAATCATCATCATCGTCATCAAGTAAATGACATGCCTATATACCACCTTCTTATATGGACGAATATGAAATAAATAAACATACCAAAAGAAACGAATGTTGATCATCATCATCATCATCATCAAATCACTACATTTTCCTAAAGCGCACAAATGACAACTCGAATATATTTGCTTGTCTTTGTGACTGCACTACCTACAATTGACAGTGAAATAATAGTCTGTTTTTAATAGGATGGGAGTTTTCGCACTCTTTTTGCATGCTCCAATGCAATGAGAAAAGTCATGCAAAAAGAAGGAGAAGAGAACGAATGAGTGGAAGCTAAAAGATGAGAGAGCGTTATCGTGATCGTCATCGGTCATCCTCATGCAAGTAAACTGCCGTAATTATATTTGGATGTACATTTTTTGGATCGACTTCATGCACGACATTATTTTCAAACGTATTTTGTCTCTTGCTATTACTTATTTTTTTCATAGCATTATGCAAAAAAAAAAATGTTTGAATTGCTTGATTGATATTGTATGGAGGAGATTCATGCCTACATACATACATATAAAATTATGTACCTATTCAGTTTTGCTTCATTGAGACAAAGGATATAATAAAATGATCATTCTTTATACTGTTTACAACCACCACCACTACTACAACCATGCGTGGGAAAAGACGTATTGTTTTATGGTTGACTTAATGAAAAAAAATCACCTCTCGCTTGGTTCTGGGTGGTGATGGCGTAATACAGGTTGATACAGTCATTTGTCAATTTATGTAACACCGACAACACGAACAAACAGAATGAGAGTGTTTAAAAGAATTGTTACACAAGTTGGACGTGACCCTGGCGATACGATATTAAAGGTCACGGGTGGCATCACCACTTTGCTTCTTGTACCATGTCATGATAACAGTAGTAATAAAAAAATTGTTATAATAGCTATCACATATCCGATGAGCATTAGCTATAATTGCAGAAACGACAAACTATATGAATTATTTTTTTGCTTTCCTGACAATCACTACTACAGCTGAATACCTGTGCTACTGGCTATATTGACAATAATACTTATTGTTGAATGACAATTCTTGCAAATAATTGCATGCTATCAATTTAAAATGTATTTACCCATTTTCCCTATAGTTCCGTCCAATTTCCTTGAAGTATGTATTTCATATATGATTATTATAGCATGTCTCATGATGATGACACCACTTTGTTAAAATGACGAACGGATACCATTTTGCATAGACTAATAATCTTCAATCGTCTTTCATTCATTGTGAGGTTTGGTCTACAAAATTGATAAGTTCGGATTCAGTTCAAAGTCACACATGTAATTGACCAGTGGTAATAATGAGTTAATGTAATTGGCCGTTTTATTGTGTCACTGTTTTACGATATGCTGTATGGAAGGTTAAAGTGATTTGCTTCCTTGTGAACGATTATCATCTTCATATCGCTGCGAAATATTTTATTTTACATGAAATGATAACATGCAAGCGGCTGCATGAAGGAAGCTGCTGCTGCTACTACTACCACTGTTGCTGCAGGCATTTAAGGTTACATATTATGGAAACGGAAATCTGTCTCACAAGAAGCAGGATTTGATTTGTACTTGGGTAAACGATTTAGCCTTATGGCGTTGGGAATAAGAAGCCACGAGTCCAGAGTGATTGATTTGTGAACAATTTGCAATAAATAATGGTGCAAGAAACGTGACCACATACAAAAATCGTAAAGTAACTTTATAATTAACTTATCTTGAAAATTACAAACCTCAAAACTGATACCAATGATAATAATATGTACAAGTAGGTAATTAATAATAAAATGGTCAAGATTGTGCACCCATGCCATGAGAATTATTATTTTTTATCTCTGATCCAATTGATGGTCATTCGACCAATTTTTACTACTTGGCAGTGCCCATATTAAGATGTACGTGTACATATACCTGTCTACTTTATTGAGTATTCACAAGTAAATAAAAATAATAACTTAAAATTAACACACACGTAGAAATGGTCAAAACTTGTGTTTATTTGTCTTAGCTGGTAATGATGGTTGTAGTGCATATATTATGCTGTAAACGAACTTAACCCTTTCTTTGCTTGCATGCTCTTGCGTTACAAAATATTCATTGCCATTTTTTTGTACTCTTTTTTTGGTTTATTAGATCATTACAGTTTAGCTTTGTAGTTCTGGATTATAACCGTAGGGATATGAAGTATGCAATCTGTTGTATGAAATCCTACAAGTTTAATACGCAACACAAAAAAGCATACGAAATCTTTCAGTTCCGCGCCCTTTAGAACAGAAGCAGTTGCCATAATAATATTTGCGTATGCATCCTATTATCAGTAATAACTAGTGGTAATTTGAGGAGTTTTCTTTTTACCACACGTTGATGCAATTAGGAATTATCACGAACCATGCAAAAAAAAAGAAAACTGTATGCCTTTTATAGATTATAGAAAGCTTCCGCTAGCGTATTTATTAGATAGAGAAGATTTAATTAAATAAAATGGTTGCATACTACGAGTGAGTGAGGGAATGAGTTAGTGTTAAAAGTTTAGTGCTGAATGGAAAAACCTCTTCCGTGCACCGCCTAACAGAACTGCACTGAGCTTTGGCAACAGCTAAGCTGGTTGCATAAGACATCAAGTAGGAAAAAAGTTTTTTGTAAAAATCGTGAAAACTTTGTTGTGGTGGTGATATGGTGGAATCATTCATTAAGGTGGTTTTTTATAACGAAATTAAATATTTTAAAGGGTTTCTGCTTGACAATGACACAAGGAAGAAACAAAGCTGTGTGACATTGTGAATAAACTTACACTAAACCAGTGACATTGCTTTATAGATTTGCAACACTCTATGATAAGATCAGCAGAAATAAAACTACCTACATAACTTAAGCTGTAGCGTCGTTACTTTGGTTTCTTGTTGAAAATCCTGTTTATTTAATAATCAGAACCGAGTTTCAATGGCTTCATTTGAATGAAACCCCTTTTGTGAAAATAGATTATATAAAAATACTTTTGGATACCTCGTTTAAAATGAAAATGACGCAAATTTCATCATAAAAAACGCAAGCTGCCTATAGTACAATGGTCGCATCGTCATATTATGCTAGAGGTTGGAAATAAAAATATTTTCCTCCGCCTTCTCCGTCAAAATACCTACATGCAACTTTCGGAAATGTAGGTACTCCCTCATAAACACGTACTTACGCTTGGCGTTGTTTTGCTGACATTTTCCAATGGAAAGCAAACACATCATAATCATGTAGTCAGCTTTCTCAGCTTAAAGGCAAAAAAAATTTAGTGATTCTAAGTCATTTTTGGATTAGACTAGTAGCAATAAGCACATTACGGGAACACAATTTCATAATTGCTTCTGCTATTTTTTTTTGAAAAATCTTCTGCCAAGTTGAATACTATGTTTGTAGGAGAAAATTGTTGGAAGTGCAGGTGTCTTATGTAGTAAGCATTGAACTGTTGAAACCACAACAAGTTGAAAACATTATATGTCAGGTAGTCTTCTAGAGCTGTATTGAATTTCGACTGGCAAAATGACAAAATCCATCTCACGTCCATACATTATTGCATAGCTTGTCGTGCCGTTTATATATACGAATTATGAAATTTCATAAAGGTGGTTTTTTTGATGGTGGTAATGATGGTGAGTCATCTAGTAGGTCAGTAAAACAAATACCTAAGTTTGTCGTGTGCAGTGCATGTAGATAGGTACACGGCAGCTAAAATTGTGAGACGCACAAGCACACATCTCATCATCGGTAATCTTTCATCCTTTAGATTATTACATAATAACAAGCAACAAAAAAGAGATACATTCTTACTATTAGCAACTTTGTAATAATAATAATGATAATAAAGCAACAACAAGACAGTAGTAAAAACTGCATCATTGCATTGAAAAAGCGAAGACAATAATAATGAAAACATATATATTATTATCCCAATACCAATCAAATCTTATACACCAGTGAACTTACCACTACTACCATCACACCACCACATATTTAAAATTGTACATGATATGCTAATAGCTGACAACAAAACAGAAATGCAATCAGAAACAATTCATTGTTCATAAAGCAGACAAGTAATGGTGGTGGTGGTGGTGGAAAAATGGGAATTTTTTAACTACAAGGAAGCAGACAATGTATTTTAAGGTAATGTAAGAAAGACACAACCAGTTAGTAAAATGTGATGGAGGAGTAGGTAGTTAGATGAAAAATTTGCGTACTACTTCTTGTTGTTATTATTATTATTATTATTATTATTACGTGCAGATTGCACATTTAATAATAATAACAATAATGCGCAATGCATTTCACAGGTAAATAAAATACAAAAAAAGGAATGAATGAAAAACAAGTTTTCTGGCCCTCTCCCCCATCTCCATCCATATCCCTCCCTCTCTCCCCGTTTACTACAAATCGTTATTAATAATTTTATAAAGATAACATTTAAATGATATAGCATGATGATAAGTATGATGATATTTTCATACTATTTTTCTGTTGGTGGTGGTGGTGGTGATTTGTGTGTGTATTTTGGTAGTATTTAGTGTATGGCAGCAGTAAATGCTTGAAATATTTTTCAAAATAATTTTTGATAGTGCATTATATTTCATATACTAGCGAAACATATTTTCAAGGGATGTTGGTGGCGAATATATACGAATGAAACATGTTTGAAGCAACAAATTCAAAAAAGGCGAGTTGTTCTTTAACATGCTATTCCCATCTCGTTGTCGTTGCCGTCATCCTACAGACACAATAATCATTAGCAAGTCCATGCTGAATTTGAAAAAAAAGTCAGCTACAAACAAGAAAAATAAAAATAGTCAAATAAAAGTGAAGTTAGATTAGTAGATTGTTAGGTAGGTGAGTTGAGGTGAGTGGTTAGTAGTTGTTGGAGTAGTATCGTTT
>JAHZMZ010004448.1:0-23407 GCA_027743805.1 Lepidocyrtoides sp. E14 | reverse complement strand
ATGTGAGTGGAATTTCATTTTAGACAGTCGTACCACCACCGTCCATGTCGTCACACGTACAATGCATTTGTATATAAAATGGATACTATTCTGTGGATGTATGAATATAGATTCCATAATGTAGAATTGTGTACTATAGTAAAGCTACACCCATAACTTTGGGATGTTCGGATAATTTCTTTGATGTCTGCTTTTACCCTCCTTTATGTATTTCCTTCATTCAAATCGGGTCATCATTTTTCATCCTATATTACAAAAAATATAAGTGCATTCCTTTCTTTATTTTTGAAGCCATATTTTGTTGCTTTCTTGCATAGGTACATATATGACAGTATAGCATTATTATTATTGTTACTATTACACACGTAGCAGTACTACATATTACAGATCCCGCGTGGAATTACGAACGGATGATCATTCAAATAAGGTAAAATATTGCAGTTGTAGTGTATGGTTTTTTATCAGCAGAATAAGCAAAAAATATTCTCTCGTTGAAAGCAGTAAAGCAAGTACAAAAATGAGTATAACGATTTATTAAAGGAAAGGATACAGTAGCATTAGATAAAACTTTTACACACATTTATTTTCTCTTTTCGTTTTTATGCACGAGTCACAAGTTCAAGTGGAGTGAAAGAAGAAAAAGGAGAGAGGAGACGATGAGAAAGAGAAGTTAGGGTGCGGCCTGTTATAAAAAATATCAGATTGCCCATAAAAGCTGAGCAGATATGCATACGTCTATCAGCATCTTTCCTGCACGAACAAGATGATGAGGAGGGTCGAGCCGCGTTAGAGGGCTGTACTCACTATGAGCAAAATGGTGCATAGGTACAACTATATTTGTATACTTACGCTTTGTGGTAAATTTAATTTTGGTGATCGTCTAAGAAAATGAGAAAAGAAAAGCCCAAAAAAACTCCTTATAGATTATGATCGGAAATCAAACTTGTGAAGTCAAAAACGTAATAGCCTAGGAGTTAGAGTAGCGAGCGTGGTCGTCGTCAGGAGTCGGTTGCAATAAAAGTGTGGCATGATAGGCACTCATTTACTGGGAAAGCTCAAACTCCATTCATTTCACTGCAGATGGTTTCTCAATATGTATTATCATTACTTTTGTTGCATTATGCTGCCTGCCTGCCTGCATGCATGCATTCCAGAGAAAGTTTTAAATGAAAAGGAATCGTGAGTGAATGCTTGTTCAGATCCAACTACTAGTTTTCTCATAAAAATAGCATGTTTGTTGTAGGATACACCCTGTGCATTTTTCGAGTGTATAGTTATTTTTTTCAATTCATATTTTTTTGTTTGGGGTGAAAGTTATTTAGTAGTATGTTTTGAACTTTCATTATTTCTCCTACATGTCGACCTTATTTGCTCTCTTGAGATAGACAAAATATTAGTTTTTGTTGATTGTATGTAGTTAAATAGAGTGAGTGTGGCTAGCCATGCTTTTTTGTTTAGGAAAAAAAGTGCTTATGAATGGCGTGCAAGGAATGAATGAGAAATGAAAAAATGTACCCTGTGCTTTTTGATGCCTAAAGCTTAACATGCGCGCTTGCTTGTTCTAGGAAGTAAGATAAGTAGATTAGGAAAATGTATAAAAGTAAAAAAATTGCAATGTTAGGCAAACCATTTTTTCGATGAATATCAATATATTTTTTTCTTTTTTATCCATACTGATTGTCTTTAGATATAGACATACATACCTATTTTAGCATAGTCATATAAAAAAATAGAGGGAGGAACGGATTTTTTTTTATTCAGGCAAATTCCTTATATATATAGCTCAGTGTGAAATATATCTTGATCCATCTTAGATTTTATCACTTTCATCGCTACCATTCTTGTGATCACCTTATCGTCTCACCTACCTGTTGTTAACAGCAGGTGAGAAGGGTATGGCATGTAACACGTTATCAGAAACCATGAGCATACATGCTTACCAAAGGCATGTGTACGTATAATATTTTGATTATGCAGTAAATACCGCACACTTTGGCACATTCTTATGAAAAAATAACTTGTGATGGTTTTGTGGCGGTCGTGAGTGGCTCGACCAATGGAACCCGTGTTTATGTTTGTTTTGTTATTCGTTTTATTGCCGGCGCTTGTTAGTGCCTTTTTTTCTCTTCCTGCTACACAAATGACATAAGTAAGCCATTATCCATGTATTACGCAACAAGCTCAGTGAGTGGCGGCTATGATCGTAGTGGTAAATAAGTACGTGTGTGTATTATATAGGAATAAATGATAGAATATTTTTCCCAGTGTAAATTTCTCTGTAGATAGATATGTACGTGCGTTTCATTCTGTCTACCAAAAACGTACATGCATACACATTACATATTCGATGTAGTCAACGACTCTGTATAAAAGAATGAAATTAATAGCCTCTCATGGGAATGGCGAAAAGTAATAGTAGAAAAGAAGGAAAAAAAGTATTGGGGAGGAAAGTATAGATATGTATAGCGTTGTGAAGTGTAATAGTATGTGTTATAGTTGCTGTTCAAGAAGTAGTCACTTAATGGGATTTAGAATCCTTTCAGAGGCTCGTTTAGAAATGGGACTTACAAACGTGAAAATGGAAGAAAGTTGTTCAGGCTTTTCCTCTCACTTTTTTTCTCCCCCTTTCCCTTTATTCTACTACTCTACTATAGCGTTGCATTGCAATGAACCAGATAGTGAACACAGATAAATAGATAGTGAGATTCTCTTTTACCTTTCTGATGGTAGTTGTAGTAGTAGTACCTGAATGAATGAATAAATGTCATTTCAGTAGAAAATGGGTAAATTCCTATGGGAAGGGACGATGATATTGGAGAAATCATGTTAAAAGTATTATCTCTTTTTTTCTCTCTTCTTTTTCTTGTAATGTGTATGTATTGTGTATCCATTATAATAGAGTTTTTATCCAATTCAAGCATTTCATTTCATTTCCTTGTGCATTCCTGTGTTCTATGCAAAAAAATGTTTACAAGGAAATACACATTACCCAAGAAATGACACAAATACATACAGCATAGTAAGGCTTCTGTTTGAACGGTGAAGAGAAAAAAAGTAGAATGCATACTACATTTACCTATTCATAGTTTATAGAGTAGCATATAGCTTTTACGTTTTGTCTCTACTTAAAGAAATGAAAAAATAGCTATATTGTTTTCACGGTCTGTAAATATACAAGTTATGTTGCTTGCATAAAAAAGTAACTCAGTTTTATTTCATCTATGGTTATTTATATTCAATGGAAGGAAGGCATAAAAACTACAGGGAAAAATGGTGCGTGCGTGTTGCACAATGTAAAGTGTTCTCACATGACGTGTCCCAAAATAAGAAAACCGTTAACAGTCCCAGTCAAGAGAAACAGGTAGGAAAAGAGTATAACATTTTGTACCAGAACTGTGACAATGTATTGGGATCCTTCTTACAGAGATTCTTGCGTATGTTTGCTCTCTGAATGTCCCGTTGAATCCCCTTGTCCGTGTGGACTGAATAAAAAGCTATTGTCTTGGCAGTACTGGTACTTTTTCAACGGAAGTGGAGAACTACACAAGTATCTGCTAAGGGACTTTTTGTACATAAAAATTCCTAGTTGCCGATCCAAGATTGCATACCTTTTTCCCAGAACGAGCACCACTAGCACCGTACTTCTTGTTAATAGTTTCAAAGCCCATCGAATTCTGGCTTCTAGAAAGGAGTCGTAGAAGAAAAGCTTTTTTTATTTTTTATAATGTTTAGTATGTGCGGATTGTGGAGTTGAATGTTGACTCGAGTTGGTGGTAGTGGTGGTGGTGGCAATGGTCCTCACTATTTACGGGGCTTTCTTGGTTTCCACTTTCGATTTCACTTGGCTTCTTGCTTTTGAATGAATGTAAAAGTAAGTAAATAGCAGCAAAAGTTGAGTATGAAAAGAAGAAACAAACTAAAGGGAGAGAAGAGGTTGGGAGGAGGGAAAGCCGATTTTCTTCGATTTATATGTATTTATGTACGTATACAGACGTAATAGGGAAGAAAGGGAGAAAGTGGGAATAAGAAGTAGATGGGTATGAAAGAAGCAAGAAATGGCTAGATAATCGAATGTCATTCCAACTTTTTTTGGTCCTTTCTTCCTCTCCCTTTCTCTCCGAGAAGATCCCTCTCTACTCTTTGTTGGTTTTGTGAAGATGTACATGGTATTATGTGTACATTTTATTCTTGAACTATGCACATTTATCTGGCCATCCATCTCGTCATCTTGTGCTTTTTCTCTATAACATTTTTTCCCATCTTCTTCCTAGCACTCCGCCGTATATCCGTATGTACGTAGGTAGTGGAAAAAGCAGAAATACACTCAATAGTCAAAGTAACCTTATATATCGATCTGATGATGGTGATGATCCGCTGTCCTCATATTGTTCAAGTGGCCGTAATAGCGGTAGGAATGTAAGCAAATAATAGTAATAGTGATTGTTGTAGAATCAGTAGAGTTTTGTCTTGATGCTCCTTCCAGAGAGAGAGAGAGAGAGAGAGAGTCATCGTGGGAGAATCTGAGAGAGTGAAGCTCTGATCGTCGTCTCCTGATTCTTTTGTATTGTTGTCGTATAGTTATGTACTAGAGAATAAACGCTAGCATAGCATAAGGAATATTTTACGATGACTGCTAACAACTATTATCTTTTGGTCTTGTGAAAAACGAGAAAAACTACTACTACTACTAGAGACGACGACTAGTGCTACAAGGCAGATGGTGTATATTTTTTTGTGTACGTGGATGTTGCCTCAACTCGTGCTCTTCTCATGTTCATTTTGTTTTCCAAAGGCTTACTACATTTTTTTTCTGCTTCTTTTACTTACTTCCGTAAAAACTATATTGTTATGTTTCTTCACTTTTGTACTTGTCCGCCATATACATTATCATCAAGGCAAAGGTATTCGCATTGGAGCGGATATGTATGCAGTGCAATCTTCTGATTTTCCTTCATCTCTTCGCTCGACTGACGCATATCCTGAATCTTTTGACAGGCTTCATACAAAACTAGCACGTATAAAAGCTTGAGGAAAGGGAATACAATGGAAAATTGGAAGCTTAACAACATGATGATCTGGTGGTGGTGGTGCTGCTGCTGCAATGACTGGTTGTGCATTACACTACAACTTCCTCCTAAATTTTGGGAGAAGATTGTACACATAGCCACATCCAATTTCTTCCTTGGGGCATTTTCCTCCTTCTTTTTTCATTTCATTTCAACTCTTTTACTCGTTATGAGTTTTTACTTTGCAATAAAGACTTTCGTGATTACACTGTAGCTCATCATCCATTGGTATTTACTACCGTTATCAAATTACATTCGTTCTCTTATGCATGACATGAGGCTTCTTTGCACTTTCAAAATGAAATTGAACTTGCTTAATGGCAAGACCCTTGTTCGTCCTCTCCATCCATTTTAAGACAAAAAATAAGCAGAGAGAAAGAACGTAATATTTGCTTAACTATATATGTACCTGTATTTGTTCGGTTGAAAGGAAAAAGTGCTTTACCTTTTAAAAGGTATTCAGTCCGATTCAACCAAACGCAGACCAGAAAATGGTGTTTGCCTAAGGTTCTTTTTTTATTTATTATGGTTTATGGTCGATGTTAGTGGATTGTTTACTTTTACCCTGATTTTTTCATCATCATCGTATCTTTGTCTTGTTCTTAGACGTTCTTTCTGACGTAAGAAATCCCATCAGTTATCTATTTACTTCGACTATTTTTAAATTGAAGCTTTGAATTAAATCCCATTGGAAGAACTGATTCTGCCATCCCTGTCAGTAAATGTATATTGATCGTTGTTTGTTTTTATGTTTTGCGATCAGTGAAGTCTAAAAAAGCAATATAGTTGAGTCGACTCCGTCTTTCTGTCGATATGCTTTTCTCTTTCCATTTACTATAGCGAAATGTATGATATAGGTACTTATGCAGTGTATATAAGCATAGTGTCACGGAATGGACATAAGTTAGTCACTAAAAAGTGCAGGGAAAAGATTGGAGTGAAAAAGGAAAAAAAAGTTGACTGTTTGATGGTAATGTTGATGACGGTAATAGTAGTAGTAGTAGTAGTATCAGAAAGATGAGAATGGTGTAGATTGCTATTCTTTTTGGTATGTAGAAAATTACGTTCATTCTAGAAGATTTACGGGGTTCGCATAGTCTCAGATTACATTATTGAACTTGTGCTGCCTACTGTGCGGATACAGATATGCACGTTGTTATTATGCAATGTATAGGATTCGCGTTTAAAAACAATATATAACATATGAACATATGTGTGCAAGCAATATATATGGCTTTCTTACTTTGAAGTCGAATATGTACAAAGAGGGAGCGGGAGAATGCTACCATACTCCTCTACCTACCGATTATACTATGCCAGTGAAAGAAGTGAAACTCAACTATTTTAAAAGTGAAAGAAGTGAAAGCCAAAAACGCCATTACATACACAGTTAATGTAAAATGAGGGCTGGAGGAGAGAAAAGGAAAAAAAGTGTGTGTAGTAGGAAACGCGGTAATGTGAGGTCCGTGAGCTAAATGGATCTTTGGGAAGCATTCTGTTTTAATGTACGGTAATGAATTAATCCGATGGGCTCTTCCGTCGAACCGGATTTCCCTAGGCATACTTATCCTTTCTATTTTTTTTCTCTCTCTTGTTATGTTGTTGCTGTTATAAAAAGCTAAGATCTGATATTGTAAAATATGTATGAAAGGTACACACACACACACACACACACACACACACGACGATTTAAAATGAATGAATGAATGTGTAGTCTTTTTATATACGGTAAAAATGTTGGCTGCATTACTTTTTGTTACAGTAGTAGTACCACTACTACCACACTCTCTGCAGATATCATCGTCTATGCATGCCCAGCCAGCAAACAACTCATGCCGTGAAGTTAATATCAATGTAGTAGAGTATTTTGTGCATTTATATTACTTTGATAATACCAGAATTACCAGAAGGGACTTTCTCCTAATAATAACAATAGAAATATATCTTTCAGTCAGGAGGAAATAATGGCAAAAGTTTTGCAAGGATTTATGCAAGTGTACCTACTTTACTCTATGCAGGGGGTTATGAATAATTAAAAATGTTGCTTTTACGCAAACTATAAAGAACAACTACTGTGTGTAAATGATGTTGTGTAAGCTTCATGCAGATTCACATTCTTTCTATCGGCATACCGTCGTCGTCATAATAGTCAGTTTCATTTACGATGTACACCGTGAGGACAAACTATTACAGAATCATTAAGTTTGTTGAGGCAAAGTAGAAAGTTGAATTGACTAAGAGATTTATATTATACGAGAAAGTACTATTTACATAGGTCTATCTATTTATTACACCACTAATGTTAGAACAAGAAAGATTGAGTTTTTCTCCTCTCTCCGTAGTTTTTTTTCGGTAATTAATGAAGAAGAATGTTTGTGTGTAGACAGATATCTAATAAGTTTCACATTTGGCACTGCATATATATGCAGCATGTAATACTTTCATCGGCTGTTTGAATTTGGTTATTTTTCTTGCCGATGAAAATGCTCTTTTTTACAACAAAGAGGCAAAGTGGCGTGCATAGGCTTGATTTGGTATTATAAATTGTGTTTGATATTAAGCCGATCCTCGTTTTTCATAGTCTTGTGTAGTAGTGCTTCCCCCTTCTTTCCATGTACTGCCGGTAATTACTATTGCTTTGGAGAAGTAGTTTACAACTTAAATTTTACCTTTCTCAGACGATACTTGTCGGTATGCTGATGAGTATACTTTTGGCATTTCATGATAACAACGATATACAGTTTACCAGGCTTACTGTATTTTATGATTATGACGGCCTGCGATGCGATACTCATTTTCCATTTCCAGCCATGTATATGTGGCGTCTTTGTTTTAAAAAAGTTCAACATCTTTAACGATCTTCCTGACTACTTATTGAAGTTTTTGTGAGATTGTGAAAGTGTTGGAGAGGATAATGGTGCGTCGTTTCAGCTCGTTGAGTTCTCTTGTAAAAGTTGTATTTTGTATAATGTGCACTTTAATAGAAGACACGTTATTACATGTGTGTGTAAGTGTTCTCGTGCTTTTACTTTACTTAACTACAACAAATTACTTAGCGTCTTGTTGAAGCTAAGAATAGAGATGAAAAGGGTTGAAAATTAAATTCATAATATGTCGAAATTTTGTGCATGTTATCAAGAGTGCTGTTGAACAACACCCAGGAATGATGACTGTGTGTGGAGTGGAGATGTTGTTGTTGATGATGATGATAATGCAAACGAAAAACAAACACTGCACACAAGGCATGTTTTGAATATGCAAAACTGTTTTCCAAAGTAAGAGTGGAAATGACGACAGTCATGATGATGATGGTGGTGGTGGTGGTGAAGTGAAGGAATTGTAGTGTAAAGAGGAAAAACGGGAAAGATGCAGTGGTGAAATAAATGCGGGAAGGCAATAAGAGGTACCAGAAGAATGAGCATGAGATGAATATAGATTTCTTTTCACTTTGGTTTCTCCTCATTCGCCTTTTTCTCCTCCTTCTCGATGTATTTTGTTTAGAAGCAGCTATTCTGCCCTAACGCCCTTTCTTGATTATCATCTTAACACTGTACAATCCACCAGGACTGATTCAACTGCGTTGCCATTGCGTTGATGAAACATAATATAGTGGTGGTGGTACTACTACTAGCAGCACAGCAGAAGCAAACAAAATGAAAATACATGCACTCTCATTCACCAACCAACATGAGTCTTTATGTGTATATAGCACACTTGTTATCATCATTGGTCTTTCGTCCTTGTTGTTCCAATGTTGTTGTCGTTGTCGTAGACAAAAAAACGTGGAAATGAAGCAAAAGACTCAGAAAGAGAAGAGACTTTTATGCATGTAAAGCGAAAATGCTTCTGTTTTCTTCCATTTCTCTTTTCCTCTTCAAGTTTTTTTTGTCAACTCTCAGATTTCATTTTTACGATTCATCGTTGTCGCTGTCGGCTGTAGAGAGTATTCAAAGTCCTTGATGTCGCATAAGTGGAGAAATAATGGAGAGACATCACAGTCTCTTCGAGTACGTAATTAGTTTTTGTCTATTTTACTGCACAGGATTGGAAGCAATAATGTCTGCTTGTATATTTTTTAACTGGCTTTTTCCGTTGTACTGTCTAATCCTTTGGTTGAAGGACGTGCGACGTGAATGGAGAAAATTTCATGTGTGCAAATTTTAGAAGTTGTGTAAATACTTGTTGTATGGCATGGTAGATGTAAGGTATTGTTGCTTCCATCACCGTCATTAAAATTTGTTTTCCTTTTTGATTATCTACCAACAACCCTTTTGAAAAGCATTTCGTTATTGTTGACTTTATATTTTTTTGAATGGTTGTGTTCACTCAAGAGAAAATAAGAAGATGCTTGCTTTGTATCTACAAACTGAATCACAATCAGACATGAAAATTGTAATATTGTCTGTCCGCTGCTAAAAAAATATGTTGCTCGCATTCTACATGTTGTATGTAGGCCGCCATATAGGAACCACCTTGCTAGTTGCAGCTACCTTTTAGAAACTTAATAACCATTCAAAGAAACTATTTTGGCGTTATTATTCAGTAGTTTGCATCATTTGTGCGTTATAATCAGCATGCCTTTCTGCCTTTCTGAATATGTCCTTGTAATTCCTTCTTCTGGGAAAACTACACATTGTATAAATAGATACCCTTTCTCTGAATCTCATGCTTTTATGGCATTACAAGAAAATACAGCAGCATTTCATATCTCTCACACGTGGAGAATGGGCTGTCTTCATATAATAATATGTTTTAGCTGATTTGCTCAAACAAAGTAAAGTGTTTCGTCTACAATTTCATTTTGTCTCCTCGTCATCACATCACATCCTTTTTAAAGTTTAATATGGTACTAGTTGACTTGATAGCGTGCTGTTACAAAACTATATAAAAATATACATACTTTTCAGCTTATGTAGTTTTCATGTATTATTATAGATCAAAAGGATGAAAAAGAAAGAAAAGGGAAAAGTTTTTCATAGGTTATTCTAAGGTTTCCTTTGAGTTCGCGGTTGGTTAATGGTATGGATGGATGCGGATGATGCGCGGAATAAAATTGAAGAAATATGAAGAGAAAAGAGGGAGCTTCTCCTTGTGTGTGTGTGTGTGTGTGCCTGTGTTGCTGTAATAGCACGCTGGCTGACACATGCACAAGTAAGAATAGAATTTTGGAATATTATGTATTTTCTGTCTCTCTACTACTACCAGCAATAATGACTACCACACGACGGTGTGGTGTCTTCCTTCCTGATATACAGCAATAATGGTGGTGGGTAATGGCAAAAAATGACTTTGATGTTGTTGATGTCATGGATGATGGAAAGTATAGTGGCATTACTACTGTGTGACTCTTACACTACGTCAGCTTCTACTCTTGTTACATACGTAGCAAGGCATTTTTTGTACTTGATACCACTTTTTTCACAACTTCAACGAGAATGGAGTAACGTAACGTAACCTATAAAGTGCAACATGGATTGTTTGAGTTGTTTAACGACAATTTAGACTTGGAGCATACATAAACCTATGCATATTATTTATTTTACATAATCATCCATGTTCAATGTACTGTTGTGTTTTTGAGTTCTGGGGACGTTCAGTAGACAGATTCCTGATGAGGAATATGATATGTGATGAGTTGACTTTCTTCTCTGTGTGCATTTGGGAAAGTGGAGCGAAGCAAAACTAAGCTTTTGATGTATGGCTTTACAATAATCGTCTAGTAGATATAGATGTATAAATGTAGTTATTATATACACGATGTATACTAAACAGATAGGGTTTCTTATCCTGTCATCTTTATGTAACGTTGTCATCAACTAAATTGAAATAAAACACGGCTGAAAACACTTGAAATATCTTTTCCCTTTTCCTCTCTTTGTTCAGCAAAATGATGAAGATATAAATGGAGAAATGGGATTTGGTGTGTGTGTGTGACGGTGAGTGAGAGAAGCATGACGTTTGTCAGAAAAGCAAAAAGCTTTTAGAGAACAAAAGTATAAAAAATTTTTTTTGGCAACATTGTATTATTATTCGTATTCATCAGAGTCTAAAGTTACTCCTACTTTAAATTTGTAAAAGTCTTCTGTAGGCTTTATTTAATTCAAATGACAAATCGTTTGGACTTTTCATAATATATTCGTGTGTCAATTCATTCACTCATTCATTCATTCATTCCCTTTGCCTTATTTCAACTTTTTTTTTTACAAAGCTGTCGGATATTCAAAAGTATACAAATTCATACAAATCCGTTCTTTTCTTCATCATCTTGAAAGTTGAAGATAAAGATGTCAATTTATGGTTGGATTAAACCATTTTCTTCCTTTTTATAATGTAAGTCTTTATGTTAGTTGTTTTTCAATGTGATTGCGAAGCAGAAACTATCTCATTTCTGAAAAGTGAAAAGTTTCTTCTGTGAATGTGATGCCTACTCATACTTTGCTTTGTGAACACAATGCTAAAATAAGTAATGTTGAATGTCTGTATGTAAGCAGGTGGCCCAAAGAAAAGAAAATGAGATTGTTAATGGGTGCTAGTACTGCGGTTGGTTGAGAATGATTTTGATGGTTTCTTTGATACCATGGATGGGTTTCCTAACCACTTTTAAAAGACAAAGTAGGGGCAGTGCATCGGTGCATGACGGACTTACGGACAAAAGTTAGTCATTCTGCCTGTCCATGAAGAAGAAAAGGAAAGAGTTAATGTTTTCCTCGTCTTTTCGGTTTGCGGTAAAGCGAGAGTGAGCAAAGCAGTTAGTCTTCTTCTTCTTCTTGGTACTTTGAAAGTCGATCTATTTTTGGTGATGGACTTTTGAGAAAGTGTACTAAGCAGTTTTCTTTAATATTGAGCTGAAAGTATGCATAGCAAGTGTGGTTCATGGGAAATTATAATACGCTTTTCAAGCTTTATTCTCTTTTTCCCATAATCATCGCCTTGTGATGTCGGTGTATGGTAAAAAAACTGAGTGCAGACAGTTTTTTTTGGGATATACCTTTCATTCATTCTCCTTTAAGCGTTTGCTCTCTGGGTTCCATATAATATTGCCCTTGTTGGCACTGGCATGGCATGGCAGTTTCCAATCTACCCCTTGAGTGAGTGACTCACTGAGGCACACAATCCTTGCTCTTAATGTCAACGCTGAGAGTTTCAAGTGGCTCTTTGAGACATAGAGATGTGAAGTGAAGAAAAGGCCTACATACATCTAAACCGAGTATGTTTATAATTTGCACTCTTTTTGTTCAGTTCAGATTTTGTGGTACGGCATTATATTAATAATAAGAATATGAAGTAGAAAAGTATGTAGTAATAATGATAATAGTAGTAATATAGGTAGTACGTATCATCGCCATCGTCTTTTTGACGTTATTGAGGGAGACGAGAGCAATGTATATAGCAGGCCAAAAAGGAAAAGCTGTTGGAAAGTGGATGTAGAGTGAAAAGAGAAGAGGTTTGAATAAAAGAGCAATATATATCCTAAAAAATATTATAAAAAGACGAAGAAGAGTAGTGGTGGAAAAAAGGAGAAATGAATGGAACAGAAGAAAAGAGGAAAGAGAGAGACGGGGAAGGCGGAGAATACGATGATGGTACAGACTAGGCTGTGTAATATTTTTGTATATTACACGTACGTAATGCAACTTCAAGGGAATAAAGAAGGGGAAAGGAAAACTGTGCGTGTTTTCCTTAGTTTGCATTAGTGTATTCCGTAACAGGAGCGGCGGTATCTCTCCGTTTCATTGCTTACTTTTCGTTATTATTATTATGAAAGTATGAAACTGGCACTCTTGTCTCTTCCTCTCTCACTTTCCTTCGGTTTCCTCCTGCTTTTCTTCTTCTTTCGCGAATGCATCATTATTACGTGAATTTGTAAGCTTTTTTAAAAAAAGGATATACGCCCGACTTTACGATAGAGAGTTTTGTTATACGTACATCACAAATAAATGATATGTGTACGTGTCTTCTCAAATTCTTGTATATTACTGACTTAAATGACATACATTCATACTTTATACCTACCATACTCCTATGTAACTGTATTCACTCCTTTTCATAGTGGAGGCGTTGCAGCGAGGATTGTACATATTATGCATCTTTAAAACAGGAATTTTCATGTGAGCTTTGTGATCGTATATATGATAAGTTGTCTCAAGGAAATTACGTATTAGACATAGGCGGACTTTCCCTGCAACTTCCCATTTTTCACGTAAAGGCCCGTTTCGAGCCGTTGCTTCCTTTTTTCTTCAAAGCTTTTTGTGCCGTGATGTCCATTGTCGAACAAATTGCCCTGGTGCTACTACTCTTATTGTCCTCTGCTGACTATATGGCATCTACTAGTTAGTTTTTTTTTTGCATAGATTTTCTAAAAAATATATACATGTGTGGAATAACTGGTTTATGTTGATACATACCATTTTCAGTATTCATATCATGCATAAAACTTATTAAATTGTTGTATGTGTATCATCATGTTACTGCTCTCTGTGGAATACTTACTACTTATAGATATGGTTTTTGGAGCTGGAAGTGTGCTCTTTTCTATTGTACAAGTGATCTCACTCAGTACTCTACTGTTCTGATGATGACGATGATCATGCCGGGTAAGCGTATTACGCTTTTTTATACATAAGCATTGAGCTTCTGGTTGCATATGGGCACCAAGCCACAAATCTTCTTTTTTTGTTAGATATATTTTTTGTTCTCTTCTCCTTGTTCCTTTACAGCTCATTCTCCTTTTTTGTCTGTCTCTTTAGCTATAAAAAAGATTTCCTTCTGGATGACTGGACTCCCACAGACATGGTGTCTCTGTGTCTTCTGGGTGTTACATTAGCATTGCATTAGACGGCTGAATTTTTTTGGGACTCATGTGTGTATGTGCTATATATATTTCCTCTGTTTTTTTTCACTGTGTGTGGTACAGTGCACTAGTTGAGTAGAGTGAGTGAATAAGACGTATTCTTTTCCATCCCTCTTTTTTTTCTGTTGTGTTCTTTTTTTATTTTTAGTGGCAATATGGGTTTCCACACGCAGTTGCCAGAAGGTTTTCTTTTTTCGGCACCACAGGGAAATTAAGACGTCACGGTGTTAGGCGTATGTACAAGTACAATACAGCTTCTGATGATTGTGATAGTGATGATGATGAATGCTGGTTGTGCCTCGCCTGTATAATCAGAAAAAAAGCAAGATTTTTTTGGTTTGTTGTTGGCTACTGCAAATAAGTAACTGCTTTTAGTTAAGAAACTCCCACTTTTTTTGTCCTTTCCTTTGTCTCAACTCTGGAAAAGAAAATCAGCATTTTTTTAGAGAAGAGGAAGTCAGATTGTAGATTTCTATTAGGCTGACTACAGACTGGTAGCTGTAGTCACTCATTAGCGTCATTAGTCGTGACTCAAGCTGACTAGAGCGTTGTATGTTCTGCAGCGATAAACTTTATGTATCTATACTTTATACAAGTATTTGTTAATACTATTCATTTATAAAGAAATGAAAGTATATATATACTGCCATTGCCATCATGCATCCACGACTGCTTTTTTTAGAAATGAATGCGAAAAGAGAGAAAAAGGAAAAAAACGTCTATGAAGTAAAAGGCTTTCCACATTAATTTATTAGTGAGTTGATGTGCTTTGTATATTTGCGACTTTCTCCTGTGAATTCTCAATCAAGAAAAAAATACTCACCCTTCCTGAGTCTTCATTTCCCCATCATTAGCGCTAATCATCTCCCATTTTTTGATGATGATGATGATGAGGGTGGTAGTTGGACTCTAATGTGTATAAAGATGATTTGCTTTATTATTTAATCGTAGAGAAAGAACTAGAAAGGTTGTAATTTTCATTAAGATATGTAATTTAAATTGTCATCAGAATATAAAAAAATATGATGAATAGTGGGAACTTAGATAACGCCAATTATTATTGATGTTACTCAGAGAAGTGTAAAGAGCTTCATTCCGAGGATGTAGTAGTAGTAGTCAAATACTAATCATAGAGCACGTGCTCCCTGTTGTGAAATCAAACGACAAGTTCTTGACTACAGATTTCAGTTTCATTAATAACAAGCCCCTTTCACCAGGAACAAAACGTTTTCGTTTCATGAAACAAAACTGATAAAAATGGTAGCACTAATAGCATTTTGTATTTCTGCTTAGTCATCTATAGCTTGCATGTTAGAATTGATGAGAAGATTCTTTCACCATCGTGTTTTTATCAGTGTACACGTTGTTGCCGACACGGTTAAGTAAGAAAGCAAGCTATTGTTTTGTCTCATGTTCAAGTTGTAACTTTTTAAAACATGAGAAAATGGTTTGGTTTTATGTTCAGTTGTGGTAAAACGCGACAGGGCAAGAGCTCGCTTTGCTTGCGTGTAAACGGAAGATGATGATGCTACTACTACTTCTTCGTATTGCTGAGGGGTTGTTGTATGTGAGGTTTTTGAGGTTGCTTGAGGACACCAGCAAACAACAGACTTTTCGTAGCATGTCTGATTGTGTGTGAGGGTCTGGCATGCACTGCGAGCATCTGTACATGTCTAATTTCAGACAGGAGTTATTGCTATTATTATGGGTTTACGTGAAGAATATATATAATGGAAGGAACGGATGTTTCGAACATCAGTTCGGATCGTGAGATGTTTAATAATAATAGTGCTAGTGATAGTAGTACATACGGACATACGTTAAATGTGAGATGATTTTCTTGATGGGATGATATGGGATACACAATGATGTGAAATTCGATACACACTCTGCACACACACATACCAGCAAAGTTGTGGTTCAATGGCGTGGCGGTACACTCTTGTGTTTTTATGCACATATGTACTATTACTACTGGTCATCTGTTATTTAATGTAGACAGCACGAAATGGAATGATCCATAGAATGACTTTGATGAAAGTAGTAAAAGTATCGCATTATAAGAGCGTACTTCTCTTTTGGTAGAACAGGATACAATGATGACGATGAAGTAGAAGCATTTCACTCCATCGAGTTTCAAAGCCAAAAATCCGTGAACTGATCGTTCGTATCGTGGCTTTACACAGAGTGTTGGGAGCACATGTATGTATGTATGTATATAGATTTTACGATGCTACTAATGATAATCAACGAACGATACGAAGCATATCAAGCAAAGCTGGATTTTATTTCCATATTTTCTATAGCGTTGAAAGTGCATTTTGACAGCGTATCCAGCTATTATCACATTATTATATAAACTTTCTCTCATATTTACAGGCTGGTATGTGTACATAAATGGACGAATGATGATTCTCATGTTTCGTGTGAATTCCAGCGCAAAAGGAGCTAAATGAATTCACAAACATAAATCTGTGCAAACACACACAAAAACGCACTGACAACAAGCATACTACTACTACTACTACTACTCCATCCTTCTAGTACGTATCTACTACATTTGCTAAAAGTATCTGTCGTAAATTGTACTGGTTTATACTAGTGTGTCTGAGTAGGGCTAGTAATAAAGTTGGTAAAGCATGTTTTACGTGTGTATTGTGTGAGGGTTCATCGTAGTGGAAAGAAGTAGAAAATGAACATATACAATGAATCAAAGGATACACGGACAGATTCCTATGTTTACAGTGGGAATAGGCTCAGTTTTGTTCATATAGCATGTTGAATACATCTACTTATGACTTTTGAGCTGCAGGAAGCATTCATTCAGGCACGAACAGAACGACAGAAGATAGCAAAGGCTCAGTGTACAATTGGCACGGGTAGAAAGGAGCGTTGAGCTGAGTGAGAGATGAGAATGGCATTGCAATGGAGTTGTGGAATGTTTATACTTTAAGATTCGAAAGGAAAAAAGAGAAAAGATGAAGAAAAGCAAGCACCAAGTCATATAAAGTATGCTTCTTGTGAAAATATTGCAAGGAAAAGATTTTGAAGAAGTAGCTAAGAGAGAGAGAGAGAGAGAGAATGGAGAAAGAGCACATCTGTGCGATATTATTATTATACATCCTGAGAATCTTTGTTGGATACTCACATATCCATATTATCTCAAAAGTTCTATTCAATATAACTATTTTGTTGAACTGAGCATTATAAGAATGGGGTTGATAGTCCGTGCTCCTGCTGCCACAGAAGGTGCCCTTCCGTCCTATAGAAAAATCAATACCTGCAGCAGTATAGTGATTTTGGAGGAAAAGCCAAGTTGGAGAGAAAAGAGAGCGAAAGAAAGGGCATACATAATAACAGTGAAATAAGCACACACGAAGAAAACTTGTAGTGTTGTTTAGTTTAGTTTTCAGATGAGAAATGGAAAAAGGTCCCTTCTTCTTTTGCTCATCCATATCTCTGCTGTTGCGTGAATATTGGAGAGAGGGAGAACGAGACAGCAAAGATATTTTGTGTGTTTCGGTGTACATATTTTGTAGATTGTGTTTTTCTTCGATTCGGTTTGGTTTTCTGGCATGACTTGGTTGTGGGTTGGAGTTCGAGGTTGAAAAGCAAAGCAAAGCGGGAGCACAATGCACAAACCAGTAACAGCAGGAGTCGCAATCGAAACATTTTGTAGCATGAAGTTCCTCCAGTTTCCATCAGTATCATCATCATCATCATCATCGCCATGATTTCTCTTTAGTTCTGCACACAACTGTAAAATAGATGTCCTTACTTTTTACTTGTGTGTGTATGTATACAGCCAATGGAGTCGTATATTTAAGGAGAAGGAGAGAAAGACGTACGTACACAACAACAGCAGAATTATAGAAAAAGGTTTTTCCAACTTTGTTCCCCTTCTTCGGTTTTGCCACTTGCTTCGATTTTCTTGTTCATCATCATCGGATTGAAAAGGGAAGTAACCCTTCATACACGCAAGTAGAGTATCTCATACATATAAAGTTTTCTCTCTCCGAGTGTGTTATTCGTCTTCTCTACATAATATTATATTATATTTGCGTCCAATCTGGTGTATTTCTTCTCGCATTTCAAATCCATATATTGCTTTTTCCGTGCATCTACTAATACATTTGTAGTGACTTGGTCGATCTGCAAAATATTTTATACATTTTCAACTTAGTTATGTAGATGGAGAAAACGAAAGTAGATATCTGGCTATGAATTTTGTCTGGAGGAAACAGTAAGCAAGCAACAATAGTAAATGGACTCACAAATACTCATTACTGAGCATTTCGCCACAGTCGCTTCACACCACAATCGACTGCAAATGGACTTTTTGCGAGAAACCTCAAATAATGTCGTCACACTGTTACTTGCGTCTGTATATAAAAAACATTGCATTACGAAAGAGGAAAATTATGTGTGTATTTTATCATCTCTTTCTTATTATCATTTGTATTGGGTTTTACTTTGTCTCTTTTTTCCTCCAAACAATTTTACGCTGGAAATCGTTCATGTATTATCCCATACGCTCTCTATAACTCATATCATGTCATTATTTGTGCATATAACAGCTGCCGTTTGGTTTGACTCTGTTTTCTTTTGCCCCTTTCACAGTGGTAAAGTCGACAACTGTTCCGGCAGTTAGTTTGGTACAAGTCTCTGAAATGCAGTACATAATAGGTGTACAGTATGGGCCATGTTGCTGTTACTACTACTACTACTACAGCTACATTTTGCTCTTTTGCTCCTTTTACACACAACCACTAGCGCACTCACTACATGTATATGTAACTACTTTTCTGCTAGTTTAACGGTGCCTGCTTGATGTTCCTGCCAGTCATCTGCTCTTCTCATGAAACTTTCACATTCCTCTGTCGCCTCAAGTTTTCCTCCGTGTTTGTTAACGTTAACGCAGCAACAATGATAAACTTGCCGTATATATTAGATGGTTTGCTTTGTTTTGTTTCCCAACCTGGTCGGTTGTAAGCGAAATAGGAAAGGCTAACTTTTCCAAAGGACAAATGAGGAAAACAGGAGAGGAGAAATGGTTTACAACGAGCTCTTCTTCCTCTGCTCTCCTCTTGTCCTCGTAACTATTTCCCATTATTCTTTTGACATGACAGTGGGAAATATACCTTTTTGACTATACGGGGTAAATAATACATCATTAGACACTTGTATCTAGTGTATTCTGTATGCCCCGTAATGTTATTTAATGCATTGTAGGATAGAATTAGTGATGACGATGCTGATATGTACGCTTCTCTTCCACTTCATCTAATGAAAGCATTGTTCTTCAAGTTCAACAAGAAACGCCACTGCTACAGTAAAAGTGATGATAATGTCGACTTGGCTCTTTTCACGAATATTTCACGTAAATGCACATAATAAACGTGTATAAGCATTTTAAAATGTTTTTATTATTTTATATGGCTACTACTGTGCACATTTGCTTTGCGTGCACATTTATCGACATCAACTTTCATAGTCTCATCTGCACCCTTATCTTCTTCTTCTCTGGTATGGTGAGAATGGGCACGAGGAGCAAAGTGGGCAGATCAGTTTTATGTTGGTGTGCCACTATCAAACATCCAACGTCATATGGCTTCCCATAAAGAAATTTAAGCATTTCGCTTTCCTTCACTTTTCCAATGTATCATTTCTCTCTATCTTTCTCTCCCAAACGAAATATATGACTTGCAAGCACCAGAGCTCCAGCTTAGTATCTTCGTCATGCGATCGTGAATCTTTCTCCTCCACTTCTTGAGTCACTATAGTCAGTTACTTGACATTCGCCCAAAAAAGTAGAAGTGAATTTGAGCAAGCTTTTCATCGTTTTACAACTTGCTGAAGAGTGAGAAAAAAAAAGTTTTCTCTTTTCTTTTTAGATTGGATCCTAGATTCAACTTTTAGAAAAGTACCACCTTATGTAGCAGCACTTTCATTCGTTTCGTCTGTATCACTCTGTCCATAAAGTATATAATTCCAAACGTTTTATAAACTCTTCTCTTAGTGAGTAGTGTGAGCTCCACATGCATACAACATATACATACACCATCACCTAATAAATAAATTTGTGTTAAACCTAATATATATGTAAGGTAACCATAAAAGATGTATATCGATGCGGGTAGATTTGTTCATTATTATTAGAGAATCTCTATACTGTCTGGTTTGAATTCCTCTTGGAATACCCAACACTTTTCCTATAAATCAACATCATAACTTTCCCTTTCGTACTATACATTTCCAATAATTTGCTCGTCAATCATGAAAAACACTGTGTTGGTTGAAGAAGAAGTAATTTCGTTTCTTTTTTCGTTTTTTACGCTCCTTTTCTCTCTCTCACTCTCTTTTTGCTGTAAAACAGCTTGTGTTCTCATTCACTGATTCATTTGTTCCATGTCCCTGCTCTACTCTCTGGGAAAGTGATATTGATGACGAAGATGATGAGGTAGCACGGCTTTGAGCACGAAGAGCAGATCCAGCATCTTTTACAGCATTACTACTGCCATTAGAGTGTCTTAATTTCTTATCCCTATCCACCCCTTTACTTTCTTCATAGCTTCTCTTTCCCATTTTCCACTACTATACACATACCTACATACTTAAGTATGCCAAAGTGTATTAGCAGCTGCATTATGTTGAAGTAGTGGGTCTGTGTGGAAATTGTGGCAAAGAATGAAAGTAAAAAACAGTGTTGTACTGGAGGGAGGTGGTGTCTCTTGCCATTTAAGTGTACAATAATAATATGAAATATTGGTTTGGTGGTGATATACACGGACGATTATCCGTTTTATGATTATTTTTATTTTTTCTGAATATGAGAATATACGGGCGTATATACATTTTGGAAAATTATATTAACACAGCAAGTTTTTATACCAATATAAATATACTTGTTTGAAGTTAGCAGTCAGCAAAAAAATAGGAAAGAGAAAAGGCAAGTTGTGTAAAACGAAAAAAAGAAGAGGAATGGATGAAAGTGAAGCAGAAAAAATGTGTTTCGCATCACCGGATATTATTGCCCCCGTACATGGCATATGATACGTAATAATGATGTAGTAAAAAAAGGGTATCTTTTTTTTCTTGGTGGAATGTTTTTTTGCATTATGTGGATGAGTGGAATAAGGAAAAAAATAGAAACTTATAACCTTTCATGTACGTATATATATACACACACATATTATAAGCAAACTTTTGGAACATGAACACTTTTTGATTTTATATCGAGCTTTTTTTCACATATTCGTCATGTATATGCATGTATTATTTAAAGGAAGTCGTTTGGACAAATATTAAACCCTGTAAGACGATATGATGTTAGATCAAACAGCGAAAGAGGAAAAGAAGGCGAGAGGAGAAAGGTGATGGAATGCGATTGGCACGACGTTGGCTTCTCAATGGGGAGAAATGAAAAGACAAGACAAGTATTGTATTCTTCTGTTGTGTCTTGTGATTCCGTGCTAGCTAGTAGTTGTACATGCGAACATTACTTTTTCAGGATATTTTGAATGCAACTTGTGTCATGTACTGGTGAATATGTGAGAGTGTCTACGATGTATATATTTGACAAGGCGACAGTATGCAATAATGTTCACCGTCAGCCGTAATTTGAATCTTGAATCAGTGATAAGGGACAAGGTATAAAAATAGAAGCATGCGGTGAAAAACTTCCATAGTGGCATGTAAGGTATGAAGATATAAGGTAATATTAGATCATGCATAGCTTGCGGAGTTAAATGGGATATTTTATTATGTGCAGAAGGAGGTCTGTGTAGTATACTTGTATTAACCGTGATACATATTATTGTTAGCGTGCAAATGCCGACGTGTGTACGTGTACACGAGAGAAGAGAAGAGCAAAGGATTTCGGAACAGGTGTAAAAGGAGAGCTGAAAAAAAAGAATGAGAGCGAGAGGGAAAGTTAATGGAAGTACAAAACTGGAAGATTAGGGAGGCAGGTTTATCGATTACTTGACAGGATGTTGGGGCATGCGGGAGTCTCTTTTCTCGCACTCTTCTCTTTCTGCTTCTTCTCTTTTTCGTTATTCGCTCCTCTTTCTCTCTCACTCTCTTACCTCTACTTGCTCTCCTGTTCTCCTATTGTACGTGCATATCTAATGCATTTGCGATCCATTCTGGTGTAATGGAAAAGGGAAGAATTCATAAATGTACATACACTCAAGTGTAGGTGCACGCGTTCATATACCCATGTAAAAAGTTTTGTTACGTTACGAGTTTTTCTTATGATGACTGACTAGTTGGGATCAGCTCAGTTAGAGAGAATGAGGGAAAAGTGGTGGTACAAGCAGCAGTTGAACAAAATGTGTAGCGATGAAGTACTTGTGTTCTGCTGCTCTGTCGGGAGTATTATTGCTTGAAATGGAAGTCTTAAAGTGTGGGGCTGCTGCTGCATAATATACAACACACTTATTCTTTTCTTCTATTTCCTTCCCTGAGTTAGCAGCAACGTAATGGTGTGTGGTGGTGGTGGATAGGTTGTCGTAGCCGGAATGCATTTATTACTTGCATTCATGTGAATGAATACGGTCACATTTCCGATAGTTCGAAGTATTAAAACCTGGATACATGGTAGAAAGTATCAAAGCTGTATAAATAATATAAAATCTATTTACAATGTGTATACAATGAATGCTACTTACGTACTACATATGCATCTATTACGATAATATACTGTTTGATACAGGGAAAGCAGAGATGATGATGCACTTTATTCGCTTCCTTTTACTACTTCCAATCTAACCGCGTGTCTCTTTTTCTGAATTGAATTGGAAGGTTTGCCTTCAGACATTTAGAACAAAGTTGGCAGCAACGTCTGTAAGAATGAAAGTCATAGGGAAAGGAGTGGAAGGAGCTAGGCGAAAAATGTATTTCCTCTGTCTTCACTTTTCCTCTTCTCAGTTTTCCTTTGCGGTATAAATATTCCATTGGACTACCATGTTTAGTTGTTGTTTGTGTTGAAAGCAGAAACTCTCTTTCTATACGTGAAGTATTTGAATCCGAGAAAAGTGATGATGCTTCTCGTAAGAGTCCATCACTCTCCTCTTTCTTTGCTATACTGCATCAGATACATATTAATGTATATGCACACATTTTACAGCAGTTACTATACTGCTCGATTTTTGACGAAAAAAAAAGAATGAATGTTACTGCATTCTCTTGAGACAGCCAAAGGTACTAAAATGTACCTACTTCCTTCTCAACAATGAAACTAGACCGAATTGATTCAGCATAGACAACAAAGTTCTCACTTTTATTTGCGGATACCAGCACTTTCCCATAAGCACTTTTATATGTTCATTTTCTAGATTTTTCCCAAGTAGGTAAACTTAGCAGCGTTATTAATAATGCTGTTGAAAATACTAGACCGACGTGGCTTCTTTCTTGTGGGTATACTTTTAGTTTCCTACTTGTGTGTCTATTGTTGTTTCGTTTTTCGGTTAGTGCAGCCAAATTCTAT
>JAHZMZ010004447.1:0-10471 GCA_027743805.1 Lepidocyrtoides sp. E14 | reverse complement strand
TGTTAATTATTATTTCATTAATCACGATTATTTCGTTATTTCATTTGAAAATAATGCAACATTATCATAGTGTATTTTTTACAACTATTTTCGATTTTGAGGGTATTTTTACAATTTTTATTGTGCATACTCTCACATTGTGGCCTTCAGCTGCAGCGGAAACCCGATATTGCAAATAGTTACGGTAAAATTTCAGTGCATCAACTGCATTATCATTATCTATTTTGGAACATTCCTGTTTTAAACCATTAGTTATTCTCTGATAGTATTTCACTAAGAAAATACACGTTTATCTGTCGAAGAAAATTTGCAATATAGATGTTTGGAACAACGAAATTGGAATACATTTAGTAGATACATTTAGGTTGTTTAGGGAGTGCTTTGATTGGTATACCAAAGCAAGTAAAAACTCACTCCTAGGCTGGAATTCTTAGTCGAGTGGTTTAAAACTTTATTTTTTTGCATTATTTGAAAAATCTATTTGATTATTTGAAATAATGGTTGAATTATTAGCTATTTATTATTTGGAAAAAAATTCTAATACAGATTATTTCATTATTTGATCTATTATTTAAATAACTCAACACCTCAAATAAAGACCCCTGCCTGTCATGGGGGAGCCAAATGATAGACAAAGTATTATTATGTGTATCTGGGATGGCGTCATGAATCAGGAGTATTCTAAATATATGAAGACGAACAATAAATCTGTGTGGACTATAAAACGAATGGCCAGGGGAAATGAAGAGACAGCTAAGGTGCCCAGAATTCGTCACGACACATTCCCCCCAAAGGCAAAAAGACAATCACCCATTTGAGATCCCGCGATCTGGTTAGCTGCTACCGGTTTACGGTCTGGGTGGGAAACAAAAAGATGCTGGACGGTGTAAAAACTGACATATCGGCCTCAGATTGCACTATTTTCGTGATGGAAGGAGCATGTTCGGTAAAAGTTCAAAGACACACCCGTAACCACAATAATTTTTTAGCAGCACATGCGCAAGTTGGTCACGTTGTAGATAGTAGGTGTAGGACATTGCAAATTATGTGCTGGGAATCAAAATGCCTGCTTCTGCAAAAAATGTTTGCACCCACACGAGATGGTAGACCCGACGCGGCAGTACTCTTCGATATTATACGCAGTTATACGAGTAATGAAGATGACATAATGATTACCAAGTAATTTGCTTTCAAATTGCAGCTCATTTTTTTAAATGTTGTTAATATCAAAGGTATTTGATAAATTTGCATGAGTTGTTACAACAAACTCTCAACAAACAAACATTGAAATTTTTCCGCATTTATCTTTGACTTAATAACTGAATCGAAGTAACCATTGATTACTCATTATGATAATATCATAATTTTTTTTTGTATTTAAAATTAACAGAAATCAGCGAAATTCGGAAACTAGCCACATACCATTTGCTCAATTTTGAGTTTTGCGGTAAGGAGGCGTCCCTTACAGCTACAATGCAGCCATTGATTAATTGAAATACGACGAATTAGTGAGTTACTTTTATGAATGGGGCAGCGCCGAACTTGTTTTAGTGAAGGCTTGCCTTTTCAATTTCATTATATTTGCTGAAAAACTATTCAAGGTGCACAAGGTAAACGTTCGATTTGAAATATCAGTCTTTCGCAACAATTGCGGCGAACCCAGTAGCTTAGCGAATAATTAAAAGTGAAAAGCTAGAGTAATTATCAGGGAAATGCAGCAGAACGCTCCCATTATGATGTGAATAAATATCGTGCCCGGAAACAGATTTCATGAAGTCTAATCATCCAGTTTGAAATATATCTAGACTTTTTATTTTAGAAATCGGAAAATGCGAGTAACTACTTATGAATACTACTGCTGCGGGAAATGCAAAACGGTGAAATGTGTAAGCTACAACACAAACAGCATGAAAAAATCTCCATTGAAAGCCAAAAAGGAGCCGTATTTGTGAAGTGTATCGCAACAAAGCTCATGGCAAAGTGACCAAAGATTCAGAGGATCCCTTAGCCTAAGGGTTATCGGATAAAAAAATAATAACTGAAAATAAAATCATTTTTCGCTTAAATTTGCTTTATCACATTCGATTACTACAAACAGATAAGGGATCTCTAAATCCATACGTGTTTAACGCTAAGATTGCGAAATGACGGTTTTAAGGCAAGAGTCAATACCATTAAGCCTACTGTTTTTGATTTTGCAAATTTGTTACTCTGAGTGCTACATGATGATGGCTGATGACTGGATTTTATATTTTGTGTCGATTTGTAGCTTGTTACGCAGCAATTTGATAACTTATTTGTAAAAAGTAGTTTTAGCTGGAAAAAATAAACTTACCTAGATTTGAATGAATACATCAGCTGCATCTGCCGTCCATACAATTATAAAAATACTCAAAATCAATATTAAAAATGCACCTAAAAATACTTGTCAGCTTTTTGCATGCTAATCGAAAAAGAAATGGTCAAAAACCGCTATTGACATGACCTAATATTACAAAAAGTAATCATTTTAAAACTAAAGAACTTTTTTTAAAAATTTAAGTTCATAAAAACTATAATACAGTAGCCTTACCAGATTACCGGATTCAATTTGGTTTTAGACTAATGATGAGCTATGAAATTAAAGATTTTTAAATTTTTTTCGATGATTCTAAAAATCCTTTTTAACAAAAATAAATCTTTTAATTTAGTCTATTTTTGTCACTGCCATTCCCATTGATTCCGGGATTAGTCTCGCTGAACCATATCGCTTTGGTCTTTATCTAATCCCTTTTGAAAATCTGTAGCTTTCGATTTACAGTTATATCTTTATTGATGCTTGCTATTTATCGTGTGATAAAAATTCTTTTCCCATTTTCCGCACGTTTACACTGGATCAGGAAATGGCCCCACCTTACAGCTGCATTCATAGTAAGAGCGATCCTGCGATTACCAATAATTTTTTGGACAGAATGTGCACTAACTCTTGTCCCTCCTTAAATAGGCTCAATGAAATGCATTTCCCATAAGCGAGCAGACAATACTAAATTTAAACCAAAAATAATATACGCAAAAACATACATATAAAAATACGGATAATAGTTAAAAGTATTAAAAGTAGTGCACTAACTTTCCTTTCGTTTCGTCGACATAAATTTTTCGAATCCATTTTGGATCCTTTTTGGATACCTTAAGGGTACCTGTTCCATACTGAAATCAATATGATAGTGATATTGATATTTTTAATATAATGGCATCGAAGGTGGCTTTACTTGGGTAACAAACGTACGAAAGTGAGTCGAAAATTACAATATTGGAAGGTATAAAATACCAACTTTAAATGAAACAGCTGCAGGTTCAAATCCATTTCATTCCATAACAAGACATGGAAATGAGAGAAACACTAGTCATAAAAGTGCTTTTATATGCTTCAAATGAATAACTCTGAAAATGCGAAAAACGTTCCCAAATTCGAAATGGCCGGAAGGTCCAACTTTTTCAAACCTTTTTAGTACAGCAGCCATATTATGAAGAAGATGATGTACTTATGATGACATAGTCCGAGGTCGTCATTGTTGTTGATTGTACGACACATTGCAGTTAATGTTGCTTTGAGGATTGTTGGAATGATAATAGAATCATCATCGTCCAAGGTTTTAATCGCAGGATTTAACTTCAGTACTGGTTGCTTACTGCATTTTGGAACACTCGTTTTTATTCTTTTTTTGTGCAATTGAAAGGTGAAACCAGAAGAGTCAAAGAGAAAAATACGTCTATTAGCTTTTCTTCTTCCTGAGGAGGCTTGCAAAAATATGTTATTTTGAACCCAAATGTAAAAACCCTTTTTGATAATCAAATATTTAGAGCTATTCTTTTAAACCATTGCACTTATTGCTCAAACAGTACTTGTGCTTTGACTGAGTGTAACAGCTGATAACAATTAGCGCAATTGTTGTTGATATTGATTCGTGTATTGGTTGGGATAGTTTCTCCGGAAGTGAATGGGGGAAAGAATTCCCAGCATAATAAAAGCAACAATTTTATGAGTTCTTCCAATCTTCAATGAATAATGTCATGGATCATGAGTCATTAACAGCAGATTATGATGACTATGATATGTGAGAATGAGCTATAATTATTAGATAATTATTAGAAGAAAGTCATAGAGTAGGAATAAATGCGTGCGAATCGTAGGAAGTTTACAAAGGGTAAATACCTGCCTTTACCACATTGACCCCATCAAAACTCCTACAAAATTAGCAAGTTTTCAATATCAGCTCATCAGCAATGGGCGGGATATCAGTATTAGGATGTTTTCCGCATAACGCACTCTTATGTTTAACACTTACGTGCAGTTATTTTATAAAACTAAATCTTAAAGTAAGGTTTCATGCTCTCACTGCATTCATTTTTTCATTTCATTTCCATCTCAATCGTCATATTTTAAATTAACACGAGTAAAAGTTAAGTCAAAATATTGAAAGAAAATTGATTTAATCATTTCTATTTGAGAACAAAAAAAGTGCGATGTACAAACGATTTTGGTATTGATGCGTGACTTGATTTCCTTTAGTTTTTTTTGAGTTGCATGCTAATATGTGAGGTGTGTGAGTCGGAGGAAAAGCTGGTAGGAAATAAAATATTTTTAAACATGTGTCTTGCTAACGGTGTCACGTATGCCAGAAATGTAACAATTTTTCTAAAAATTATGCATTAAGTTCAGTTTCCTTATTAAGCAAACCGTCTCATACAAATGCAATTGTTTACCAACAGCAATCCGACGAAAGACGAAAACATTGTTTCAAACTTGCACAGAGTAAAGAAATATTGAGCCTAAATATTTTAAAACGACTTTAAAAATAGTAATACCCTGTCCACAAGCATTATTGAAAATAGTGAGTTATATAATTGAACAAGCTGTATTTAAAGCAAATACCATTCTCCAAAACACATTATTTCTACTTACATTGTAACAAGCAAAAAATATTTAGTGTACCTATATTGAAATTGGAATAGAATACATACACATCCAAGTTCAACAAAATAAGTCAAGGCGATACAACACGTCAATTTTACGAAATTTCATGGTATTGTAAAATTTTATGGTTTATTTGATCGGTTCCTAGTAATTTAATTACAAAGCTTAATTTGCGTCAACCAAGTTTATTAAACGTTGGATGAAAAATTAAAAAGTTAGTGTAAATGTAAACGTTCAGACACATTTCTGCAAGGGAAAACACCTAAATACTAGGATAGGCGAACCTTCCATATTTTTTCAGCACTGCGTTTGTCGAATACATTTTTGTGTTTATTTTGGTCGATTGCTCGTACGGCGTCTTGAAGTGCTTCATACATCTCGTCTCCAACTACTTTGCGCAAATACTCAGTCCCAAGAGTCTTTTTGATGTGATTATTGATACTCTGCCAAGGTCGGTTGACAATCTTTAAATGAAAAAAACGCTTAAAATAAATACCTTTATGCTAAAAGAAAATAAATCAATGTAAGAAGTTGAGTAAACATGTGATCATGTAGTATTTAGCTTTAAACGAGACATAGAAAATTGATGCTTTACCCGCAACAAAGACACAAGTTGACAGACTGGTTTCCCTCTCATGTATAAAGAATAGGAGTGGTCGGATAGAAAAGAAAAAATAGCTCTCGTCTCCCACTCTGCATAAGGCGCTCCTCTTCTCATAGGAAGAATATTTTTTTGATTTAATCGTAGGTTTTTGTCATAAGGAATTCCGGTTTTAAATTTTCTTAGCGCTCGATCGTGTTTTCCCCTTGAAGCGCTTGATCGTATAGTTCTCGAAGATGCCGATTCGTTGTTGGACGACGTGGATTCATTGTCAGTTGGGGACAAGGATGCAGAGGAAAAAATGGGTTTCATCGACATAACACTGTCTACATCCGAAGATTCATTGGATGATGTTTGCCGAAATTGTCGCCTGGTTTCTGTAGCCAGTCTATTGCCCTAATAATTTTACAACAGAAGAATCATTATTATCATCATAAAGTGTCAAAACAGGAATATCTTATGCATCTGCTAGTAAGCAAAATAATATTTTTCATTTACACGGCAAGTGATTCGATCGCCTGTATTATGGGTGGTGTTTGAATTGGCTTCCTCGTCACTAACAGCTTCGCCATTCCGAGAGAATGTAGTTTGTACTGATGCTGCTGCTCCTGATGATGATGATGTGAAGCGGCGACGAGTCGGCGTTACTGGCAAATTAATTCGACGTTTTGCGTGAAACCGGTCGGAAAACTTCTTGTGGGTTTTTGGCGTTACGCTTATTGTGGAGAGATTATTTTGATCCCTCAACGTAGTTGGATAATGAGAATGAGTAGGTTGTACATCATCCTGTATCAATGACTCAGAAAATTTGTTCGCGCTCAAAGTATTTACACCAGATGGAGACGCAAATGCCGATGTCCGAGAAAATGGATGCTTGCTTCTTATGGGTGGTGTTGAATTAGATGTCGTATCATTTACGTTGCTACTACTTTCGGTGATATTATGTTTGCTATCACTATGATTCGTAGTAGATAATAAAAAAGATTTTGGTGTCAAATCAGACGCTGCTGTTTGACATTTTCTCAACAAGTTTTGGCGGTAGGACGGGGCATCAAAATCCGAGTCGTCTGTCAAAGACGACTTCTCATTTTCCGAATTAATTTGCCAGCCTGGACTGACTACGCGTCTAAAATCATTCTGCCTGCTTCCTCCGTAGGCAGCCTCTCCCACATAACCGTAATTATAACTGGTAGTTCCAGTAGTCGTAGTCGTGCAAGTATTAGTTGTAGATGCAAGAGGTTTTAGGAAACTTTTTAGGGACAAAGAAGGTTCAACTTCGTTGTTGCAGTTATGACTACTTCTAGAATCATCGTTTTTGTTGGCATCAAGGAAGTGCAACGAAAGATTTTGAGGACTTGTGAATGAATTGAATCTATCTATAAATAAAGCAGTTTGGTCGACCAAGTTCTGTTTGCCACCAAGATTAGATAGTGAATGTAATGAATTATTTCTGCATTGATTTGATAAAGAAACGATGGAGGTCAAAGTTTTTGGCTGAAGTATTTTGTATTTTCCTAATTCGCTCGCGTGGGAATTTGTGTCTGGTGTCCTCGACGTCATTTGCGTGGGAAATAGATTTTTTACAGTTGGATTAGACTCCTCCATACTAATATTGTCAATATGTATTGAATAAGGTAATTCGCTTGTATCTTGGGAATGGTGTAACTCACGTGACTCACCATTACTTGTGGTAACAGATTGAAATCTTTTTGATTGCTGCTGTACGTTTTCACAAGATGACCGTTTGCTAAAATTTACACTCAGCGTTAGGTATTTAGGATTTTTTTGAGACGAATTGGCGATCAATTCACCTCCACTGTCATTACGGCACTTTTCATTAATTTGTTGGATCATGATAACAGATTGATTTGGACGTACAGTTTGCTGTTCTTCTCTGGAATTCTCTGATACTTTGATCGATGTTGATCTTTCCATAGCAAAAGTGGTTGTTGATGGTTGCGGTAAAAATAAAGAATTTGTAGTTGCACTTGAATCACTAATGACATCATCATAGTTTCTGCAAGTTTTAATGGTATCCGTCTCACTAGAGTGCAATTGAACTTGCAATGTAGACAAGGATACTTTGCGAAGCAAATTATCTGATACAGAAAATGACTCGCAGGAATCGTTATCTAGAGAAAAAACTGAACTTTGAAAACTTTCATGCGTACTTGGCGACAGGTCTTGCATCAACCTGGCTGGTTGTTGTTCTTCTTGATAATATCCATTTTGAATCGCCCACTTACTGGCAGAATTGGTAGTATCGTTACCTTGAAGAGCACTTACATACAAGTTATAATGGGCTGCAGCAAAAAAGACATCTTCTCCCTCTGGGAAAATCAATTCATTCATGTCTTCTCTGTATTTGGGACCTCTGCACAGTTTTTTTGGTTCCACAAAAATGGGTTCTGGTGTCGGATATATGGATTCCTGCATAAAGGTTGGTAGTTTTTTAAATTCTGCGTCATCCCGAAAATTTTCTGAATCCATAAGATTGTTAATAGCTACAAAAGCTTTATCATAGCACGGCACTCTTTTTTCTATTGTTAGTTTGCTAAATCTCACTAAAAACGGTTTCAAAAAGTTTCTAACCGGCAATCCTAAACTCCCAACCGTTCGATGATACCTTGCTTTAAACACCTTTTCAAATATACTCACTAAATTGTTGTCAACAATTTGGAACACGCTTGGAAGAAATGCAAGTTTATTTGCTTTGTTGGGGATTCGTAGTAGGAAAGGCAAGCCCTCATGTAGGAGTAAATCATCCATTGCATTGGCAAGACATATTTGTGTTCCTCCATCAAATTTTTTTGCCATTTTAAGCTTTAAAATCGCGAGGAAGTTTACAATTTGCATCATCCCACCAATATTCATGAATGATGGATGCGTTAGCGTTTTATAAAGTGACAGAGTATCACACGGGATTATTATTTGAGCTTCAGGGTTTTTTCCATTGTTCCACAGCTTTTTTAATGCACGTGAATTCTCTACATCCTGAATACGCAATGAGAGAACACGTTGAAGAATGCAGTGTGCCACTTTTGTGAATAAATCAACGTTAACACCGTGTTGAAGATCAAACTGTGGGTTTGTGGATACGGACATCCAGTCTCTGTATACAGAAAACAATTCAACAAAGTCCTGATTTCTTCTAATTAATCGTGAGAAATTTGGAAAAAGTACATGCAATGAGATAGAGGTTTTAAGTTGTCCATCCTCCTTCCACAAAACTCCATCTTGGAACGGCCAATGCTCGATACAGTCAGATTCTCTCAAGCTCCTTCGAATGAGGACTGATTCAAGATCACCCGGAAAATTCTCAAAATTTCCCCTTAAAATTCGTCTGAGACAAGCTTCTGCTAACAACGTGATTGAAAAGTCTTCAAAAGTTAATACATGATCAAGGCTATCTGCTAACTGTCGGCTGTCAATTTCCAAAAATGCTTTCAGCTGTTTCCGCGTTTTCTCGATTGTCCCATAAAATATATTGAACATTTCAATAAAATAGGCTTTAATATCTTCCGTTGGGTAAGTCAAAAATAGCTGACCGTTCAGTAACTCTTTACCGGCTGCATAACTTTGAGCTTGTGCTTGAGCAAAATGGAATAAATTTGAAATAGAAGAAAAATTTTCTTTGTTTTCCGACCACACCAGTTCAGTACGAGATAATATAGTCGATTGCTTGTTAAATTCTTCAAAATCTGATAGTAAATCTTCATGAGCTTCATTCAAACTTCCGTTCAAAACTTTTTCAAAAAACATTTCTACTTGGGTTTTGTTTTCGCGTTTCTGCATGTAGTGCCCTCCAATTTTAGCTCCATAAGCCTCCAACATTGACTTTGCAAGAATTGGTTGATCATACAGACTGTAAAAATATAAAATTCGTACGGAAAGTTAAAATAAAAAAGTAAAACCGGGACTGAAGCTGGCTACTATTTTGAATCGTAGGAGTGATGAAATTGAAAAACAGTAAAGAACCTGGAAGCAAATGGTGAAGAAATTAAACATGTGGGTAAGAAGCTATACGTAACCTTCTTATTGGTAAATTTGAAATGATTTAAAGCTTTTGATCAGGAGGCAACTAAAATCTTATTTAGTATTTTTTAAATGAAGCATGGTGTGAGTCATTAATACTTACCCATATTTATTTCGGTGGAATGATTCAAATAACCGTATATATTGTTGGATGGCTACAATATTGGTTCCATTGTTTGGAACATTTGCGTAAATATAATTGTTTACATGCGGCAAAATTCCAATATTGTGGCTATGCGTTGGACTGAAACCCATCATTTCGCAGAACTTGTGATTAAAGAACAAAAAGTATCCTTCAAGTTTCTGATCAATGGCCACGTGAACAACTTTTCGTGATACATTTTCTAGTCGAACGCGGCTAAAGTCTTCATGGCCTTCCGTGGTCGTAAACTTTTGGTTTTGACCTAGGAAGAAATGATATATAAATTGTTTTTATTTTCTAGAACACCCGCCAAGCTCGATGAATATATTTTTTTGCAGCAAAACTTTTTAACGAATAGATTTAGGTTTGCCCATTTGGCTTATGTATACTGGGGTTCAATCAGTGTGGTTCCAGTTTATAAACATCGTATCATGTTAGTTTATAACCAATGTATAGAATTTTTTAAGATAAACTTTGCATGGAAGTTTCAGATAAACTTTTGTTTTTTTAAATTTGCGATATTATGGGTTTAAATGGTACCGGAAGCTTTGAAGCATTATGACTAGTCTTACTACTTATTAGCAGGGAAAGGCATTTGCATAGAATGCATAAAATTGTATAAAAACCACAAAAACTCTTGCCTGTTCTGAGAAAGTTGTAGCCAATCCATCAAAAATATGAAAAATTGTGGTTCCGAAAAAAAAATTTGCATTTTTTGCATAAATTTGCATAATTG
>JAHZMZ010004446.1:0-10125 GCA_027743805.1 Lepidocyrtoides sp. E14 | reverse complement strand
GGAAATGACCGTTGTGTTTACTTTGCAAATAAGGTTTTCATGCAGAAAAACAACAAGGAGTCGTATCAGCAATCGTCAATGTTTTCATAAATATTAAAATTGGAACTTTTTTTTATCAAAACAAGTTGTATTCAGTGAAATATAATTCAGAAATTTAATACATATTTTGAATATCATTGTTATCTGTTGCGTTCGGTCTAATGTCATTCAAGGATTTTCTCAAAATCAGGAATATTGAGATAGCTGGTGTGGACCAGCCCAAAAAAGTTAAACTACATACCTACTTACTTATTGTGAGAAACATAAAATTTAAAATTACCTGGTGTGAGCTCTAAGCCGACAATTTGTCAGGAAAACTTTCAAGGGATTACGTGGAAAAACCATAGACATCAAATATAGATAAATGATTTTTAATAAATAATCTGAAAGTTTATTCGAATTTACTCACGCGTACCGTATTTTCTCTACCAAGTTCCCTTATAGTTTCCATAAAAATTTACACTTAAGTTGTGAGTTGTATTTATTTATCACCACATTTAGAGGTAAAAAATGAATTGAATAGGAGAGAAACAACAGAGTTGGTACTTATGCTATGCATGACGATAGCCAGGTCCCGGTCCAAATATTTATTGCCTTTTGATCGCTTCATGTGCATACATTCTGAAAAGTTCACCACTCGTGGTTTAGCCCCCCACTAGTACGAGACAATATGATACGATATGGGTAGTATGTAAGTATTTACGTACGCAAATATTCACAATTGGCATGTGTTATGCATACACAAGTAGTCTTAAAAGATTAACAGTGAATGTTGGCCTGGGAATCCCAACTGGGGATTGGGAATTGGGATAGAATCTGTCTCTCTTTATGATCTAGGGAGACTGTCACAACGACAATATGCATAGTACTAATAACGGTAATTTGATAGATATTATGCATACCTAATATGACGATTCCCTCAAGGCACATGGCACATGGAAGCGGTAGCAGTTTTCTCATCCATCATCACCGATGCTCAGTAGAATTAGATTTACATACCACAACCTTAATGTTTGCATGAATTATTGTTAAATTATCAAAACCAAATACTATTACTGACTTCTAGTTAAAACTTCTACGAATTCGAGTGTAAGTAAAATGCATAGCAAATATATTTATTTACCTCTTATGATTACTACGACGCAACGCTTGAATTATACGACACTAAGAAATTTAGAAAAAGCTGGTAAGTCTTGACGTCTAGTAGATAAGCATTCATGCTTGCATCAAGAATCTAATCGCAAAACATGGATAATCTTCAGCCAGCCTGCAGGCGATTGGTGAAGCTTGAGATTAATCCCACTACGTGTAAATTTGTTGCTTAAGGACATTTGGATTAGGTACTTAAATGTAAGTAGAACTTTTCTTCCATTAATATAACACATCACTGGAAACCTTATTAAGGTATTAATGAACAAATGTAAGTTGATGCTTTTTGCCAGTTTGATTTGTTGTGCACGTGTGCAGTAAGTTCTTCATGACTAACTTATATTATCCGTCACAGTGACCTAACACCTAAGGGAATTCAAGACTTCAAGGCAACGTATTGCATATTATTATTTTCTTTCCACCGGCCATTCATTGCTTAAAGTGAGAAGCTTGCTGACCATTGTACACTGAACTATAGCATTATTAAGATTTAGCAGGTAATGCGCAACTTTTCAATTTAAATAGCATTTTACTGGTCTCCTTCATTTATTTTGTGGTATGTACATTTCAATTAATACATACTATCAGATTAGAATGAGTTCAGTCAACGCCAACGCTATGTCAGCAGCTGCTGCTTTCTCGGGCAATGGTGCCCCTTGTAAAGGAAAACCACAGAAGAGGAGAACTGCGACCGTTAAAAAGGGACAGCCTTCAACATCTGGAGCAAGAAAGAAAGTTGTTTCAAACAAAAAGCCACAGGACGAGGCAAAAAGCTCTAAGAAGTCTGATTCTGATACTGATGATGGTATGATAAAAATACTTTTAGCAGGCATTAGATTAGCAACGCTTGAACGCACAACTGTGTCGGGGTTTCTTGATATACTGATACTAAACTTTGTTCAAAGAATCAACTACTGACTTACCTGACTTGGAGGAATTTTATGAGGCTGTTTACCTTGACGATTTCATCGATGTAACTGACCACGTGGATGACATTGCTCGTCAAAACAGCAAGCTTCTCGAAATTCATTGTGATCAGCTACGTACGAATTACGAAATTTCTACATATTTTTGGTTACTTATTTAATATTGCTAATGTGAAATAATATGCAATTATTATCATTCTCAGCAATCTGAGTTCGTGTTTGTGCTTCAGTATTAACTTTGAACCATTGTTGTAATTGCTGTTAGGTTGGTTAGAGAAAATAGAAGTTGAAATGTCAAATCTATTGGGCCCCGAAGACGGAGATGAGTTAGAACCGGGGAGATTGAGTGATGATAAGAAGAAAATACTTAAAACTATGGAAGATGTACTCATCCAAGTTTCTCGAGTTGGCGATAAAGGAAGTCGAATTTGTGGTGAAATGGAAGCAACCGTTGAATCCAAGTTGACGATGTTAAACCTTGACAACAAAAACTTGAGTGACTTGACAAATAATTCATTTAAAAATATTTTCCGAGCTGTATATTTTCAGTATTCAATGTCAATCCATGCATGCATTCACATAACACATAAATTGCAATACATTTGCAGCTGTAGAGAGAGCCAAATCTGATCCAGATACGCCAACCGCTGGCATTCTTAATCAACCTGGAAATAGGACTGTAAAAAAACCTTCAATTAATCCAAACCCACGTCCACGTGGAAGTCCAATCAAATCTAAATGTGACAATAACTCGAGCGGTGATCCAAAACTTTTGTACCCAATCGCATTGTCAACGTCAGGTTCTGCATCACCTGCACCATCCTTTACAAGTTCAAGTTCATTTGACAACAAATCTACTGCTGGAAACGATCAACCATTTGATTCTGCAGTTACGGATGACTGTCGCTACCGAGCTTGCAAGTTTAGGAATCCGCCAAATTACGTATTTAACTCTCGTTTTCCATCGTATAGTAATTTCGGCACTCCCAATAAGTCTGAATACGCTTCTCCAAGGAAGGCTGTTCAACAAAATGTAGGGAATCGTGATGAAGCAAATAGAAATTCAGTTACAGATTCCAAAGCGTCGCGCAAACCAAGTATTAGCTCTCAGGGATCGAACTCAAAGAAGCGCAAGAATCCCAGTGGTGCAGAGGACACTGTCGACGATTCGGGTGACGACTCTTCATCTTCTGATTCCAATCAACAACAGCAAGCGGAACGTTCTCCTGAACCCACTTACTGTGTCTGTGAAAAGGTGAGTTCAAAATTTACATTAGAACGTTTTTCTCTACTAGCTTTCTTTTCTACTATTAAACACTGTATACGTTCATATTTTATTTATGAAACATGTACTATTAATCTAAAGAAGAATCCCAAGGGTGATTGGTTTTGTCCACGCTGTCGAGGTCATGATTCAACAGTTATGAAACCTAAATCCGAATTCCTCAAGGAACTTGAAGAGTATAATAAGCAAAAGGAAAGGGAGAATGAGAATTAATAGTAATGTTTACTGTTGAAGTGGAGGGAGATGTATAGTGGCATAGTAATTATTTACATACAATAGTATACATTTTGAAGTGGTGGTTGCATTATATTTGTTACGGATTACTTTTGTTACTGAATTGTTTGGATTCCAAACATTTCTTCATTTATGTGCACTAAAATCAAAATAGAAACTGTTATAAGACCGTCTTGCTTTAATTTAAACTTGTTTTTGTGTTGAATAAAAGCCTTTTTATTAACAATAGTATCCGTGGCATTATGCACATCGGCTTAGACAATTTAAATACACACCCACATAAGTACTATCTATTAATTGTGATAAACTCAACCGCGACAAAAAATATGGTGAACTCATTCCACTGCAAATTATCATTCACCCTTTTAGCAAACAAATTTGTATTAGACATCATACTGCTATGTATTATTTAAACCCGGAGTTCAGTCTGATACGATGATTTATTACGTCGTATGGGATGAATTATTTAAACACGTTATGCCAACAAAAACTTTAATCAGTCAATATTGTTTGAAAATGGGACATTTTTAGGGTAACTGGACCATTGACCGACTACTTCTATTTAAAAATTAAAAATATTATTGGTTATGTTTAGATTATTCAGTTAAGATCGTGTGTAGGTTTATGACCGTCCGTTTGGGTTCTGTAGAACCTTCTATTTACTAAATTTAGTTGAGTGAGACTTAATAAGCGGGTTCAAATGGGATGGTCAAAATGAAAAGATACCTACTTGGGGGTAATTGCTATGCAAAAAAAATAGAAGAAAGTTTGAATGCTTCTACTAAATTTCTACTTCTAGTTTATTTGCCCAAGTGATTGTTCGCATTAGTTGCAAAAAATAACAATGGAACCATTGTTCATTTTTTCCAAAATAGAAAAAATATTGCTGAAACTACTATCCACCGCTACCGCTACTATGTATTACCATGTACTAAATTGACATATCCATCCAAAAATATATTTTGTGAAGGGCAGACCCGCAAAATTGTTTTTGCATATACTAGAGCTGTTTGCAGTTTGTAGTTCATTGCAGCTTTGATGAATATATACATATGAAATGCATGAGCTGGGACACCAGGGAGTTATTTTTTAAACTTTCAAAATGTTAATCGTTGAATCTGTCCTAATTATACCTATTTTATTTTCCGCGGTACATACCAATATTGAATCAAGTGGCTTAACCAGCAGCAGCGTAGAAATTCTTCTTCATTCTTTCAAAACTTGCCATTTTAAATTCTTTATTGGAAATTTCATTCCACAACACGCAGAAGCAAATTTTAGTCAGATATACTCTGTTATTAGGTTTTTGTTTAAAATAGAAGCAACCATTTCAACTGAAACGCAAAATGGGTCATTAGCTCATCTGAATCACCATGTCTCAAGAAAATATTCACTCTGTTTTGTACATTGCTACATGGTGGATCAACTGGGTCTTCACGAAAACGGTCTGATTGCTAGAATGTATCGATCCGAGAAAGCATTTGAGAAACCAGATCACATTTTACTTCTGGAGGAGTCAAGCACAGTCTCTAGTGATTATCTTCTTTCTCTAATTTTATTCTATCACTTATCACTACCGTACACATTTTCAATGGGTGTCGTGTTAGGCGTCATTGCATTGAGTCAAGTCTACATGGTATGCATACCATGCTTTGAAGGTGATATATCAGTGATATATTATCTTAAACGAGAAGAAATGGACAGTTTGCCAACACTTGAAAGTTTATGGAAACAGTTGCACCAGAATTTGAGGGGTGGGTTAATTAACGCCGACTTGACAGATTACATGATTAAACATGCCAGTAGAATCAAGTGTGATGGATTTGCTGGAACCAGTAGAGAAAAACCGAGTTTTAGGACCGTTCCAACAGTTAGTTTGTGCGTGCATAAAATATTCTCGGATAAATTAAATTATTCATTTTCTGGTTCTGGAATTATGTTAAATGATGCACCAGTAATGCATGGCCTTGCCAGATATTCAGTGTTTATCAGCGAAAACAACTACAAAATACAACGTTATACGGAAAATCAGCGCAGTGAGTGGATAGCCTATGGTGTTCAGTTTAAGAGATTTTATTTTATTACAATTGTAAGGAAGCCGGACTTTAATTCAAAAATCTTTGTCTATCCATTTGACACATTTACGTGGATTTTTATAGTGGTCTCGGGCTTAATTCTAGTTGTGTTAATAACAACTGGTTCAGCATACAAGGAAACGACAAACATAGTTACTGCAGTAGTTGCCAGCTCCTTGGACCAAGCGGTACCTTTGAAATTTAAGAAAAGAAAGGTATTCAATTCCGAAGTCCTATCAACCTGTTTGATAATTTGGTATGTCATGATATTTGTCATTAGTCATGGCTACAAGGGGAAAATGTTTTCATTCCTGACTAAAGGAGTGGACCCATATTTTCCAAAAAGTTTCAAGGAAATGGTAGAAACTCCGTATGTGAAGTTAACTATATCTGGTGGAGCAACAATATTAAAGAAAATCTCTCTTCTGAAGGAGACATTTTTAAGAAAAGTTCCAAATTCATATGGAAATGAATACAGACATCTGAATCAGTCTATTATCTGGTATGACCACACATTGTTGGAGTTGATGGAGGAAGTTTTTCAGCTGAATTATGTTTCTACTTATGTCGGCAATATTACTGTCGCATCTCCTCGTTTAGTAGCAACTAATTTTGCTGTTGTCGATTACGAAAAATTTTTGGATCCCCTGATTTTGGTATTTAATTCATTTATTCCTGAAAATGTGATATCCCCCTCGGAACAAGTACCTGGTTACATTCTAATTACACCATGGGAAGTTTCCCGGAACTTTTTCCAGCCAATTTTTGTAGACTTACTGGCGCGTTATTATGAAAGTGGAATACATCAAAAGTTGGAATCTCACATTTTCGAAAGTTATCGTTATATTTATATGGATAAGGCAAGCCGAGCGATGCAGCAAATACTTAATAAATCTGTTGTAGGTAATACGGGAGCTCCTCATCAGTTTAAAGAAAGGAAAACAAGAAAACGTTTGCAATCTGTGAAAGCTTTCACTATTCAAATGTACAGACCGCTGGCAAAAATTTATGGCGTATTAATAATCATTACAATTTTATTCTTTGCAGTAGAAATGATACTATTTTTATACAAGTGGTATGTAAATAGAAGACAGTTTAATATTATACAGTTAATCAGAGTGATGCAACTTGCAAACAACTTTAGATGTTACTACTTACCTTAGATATTTTAAGACTTTTTTTTTACTCAAAATGGACAATAATAAATACAAACCCATCTAAAACTTCGCAGATACGTAAAAGAGTGGGCTAAATTAATTGCTGCCCTTGAAACAGTTTTTTTCGAAAGACGACATATCTGTCATTTTGATTATACCATTTTTGAATATCTAATCTCTACCCACAAAATTACCATGGAGATGAAAATTAAAGTACCACACAAGATGAATACTGCACTAAGCATTTCAACAGAAACTTCTGTAGCAGAAGTAGCTTCATTTTTACTGTGCAAAACCGATAAAAAATATATTTTGCGAATTAATTTTTGGTTCCGTGTCTCAATAATTTCTATCCACTTTAATTTCCTCAGTAAGTAGAAAAACTCATACAGATATCGTCGTCGCATCACCTCTTTGTTAGTATTTTCCATTTTCCCTGTGATTCCTGACTCGTAAAGAGTTGCTAAACCGTTCATAAATGGGAAATAAATGTAATTTCTTGACAAAGCCCACGGGGTAATGTGCAGGTATCCTGGAATGGCCACAGGATTTGAAACTTTATTTTGTCGTCCTGCTACTTTCCAGACTAATGATAGTGAGTCCAACTCATTCCTATCTTCAATAATAACAAAGTCACTTGGAGGCACGTTAAATTTCCTTGATATATTCTCTTGCTTATGACCATGGTTTAGGGCATACACTTGGAGAGACAGATTTTGCCATCCTGTATCATAAAACGTGAGAGTGTTATTCAGTTTTCGCAAGTCATCAGACAACTCCTCTTCTCTGAGATAATTAAAATATTCCTCATGCAAAATGGAAAAGACCCGACGACCTGCGGCAGCACTAGCCAAAGTAAATACCACAAGATTGGAAGCTGTAACTAAATCATGCAACGACTCAGGATATATTGGGTCAACGGCTTTGGTCAAGAAAGAAAAAATTGTTCCCTTGTAAAGATTGCTAGTAAATAGTATCATCAGGCACCATAGTAACCAACATACAGGAATCATACTTGTTTTGTATAGCCACCATTTTCTAAAGTTTTTGGACACCCCCTGATCCAAAATTGTTGCCCAAATGCCAATAAATATGCTTGCGATTACGTTTGACTTTTGGTCAACGTGTCGACTCGTCATATTCAAACCAAAATATGTCACAGCAAACAGAGATAAACAAGAAACGGAGAGTAAGAGCCATGTATAAATGTCAAATGGTTCGACAAGAGCATCTGCCAGAAATCCCGGTTTTCGTTTCACGGTTACAAAGAGAAAGTTTCGAAAAAGAATTGAGTATGGAATCCACTCTACTCGACCTATGCCTCTTAACTTGAAAATCTCGTAGTTATCCTGGCAAATGTACATTCCGTGTCTCACTTGCAGTGGATACAATTCAGTTACATTTTCTGTGCGTTTGGTTGAATCATACGTGTAATTTAGTTTCCTTTGAAGAAGTCTATGCACACATACTATTTCCACTGGCAAATTCCAAACAGCTTTCACCCTTCCCGCGAAAGAATCACATCGTACGTGTGTGGCATAGTTGGCAAGAACCTTGCTCCAACCAACGTGGACAAACACTCCGTAGAGGTCAGAGTACATTTTAGACCAGACTTTTTGAATATTTGAGAGACTACTTATATGGTTTCCTGTGACATTTACTCTTCCGTCAATGTTAACTTCACAAGTTACGCAAACCATGTACACAGTTTTTAAATCAATAATACTAAAAGCTGGTCCCATAACAAATGTCTTTGAGAGAAAATTGTGAAAATTTATGAGTTGAAATGAATCTAGAATCTCGTCCATTTCTACGAAATTGACTGTCTCTTCAAAATAGAAAAATAGCTCCGGCTTTTCGTTAAGGTTTTCACTTAGTCGCATTCTAAATAGTAAACTGTCCTCCAAAATTTCAGTATCAGCGCAGCTATAATGATCCGGGGAAAGAAAGTATGCATGAGCGAAACACAGCGAAAACTTTCGGGTTTCATGATGATTCCGAGTGGAATGAATGAACTTTGTCTCTTTTTGCAAATCTGTTACATCTAGAGACACAGCCAATCTGCTAGATTGCATTAGATAGTTAAGGATGATGTGCTCCTGGATTGATTCGGAAAAAGCTTGGAATTTATCTTCTAATAAGTTGAAGTCTGAAGTCCAATTTAAAGGTACTGTTGTCATATACACTTTTACGTGACATCCAATAAGGTTTCTGAGTAGATTTTTAACACTGTCGGATACTACCTGTTGATAACCTCTGCCAACTTTAAATTGTATTAATAAAGCTATGTTGTAAAATATGAAACAGGTAACGCGAAACTGAACCATTATTAACCTAGAAGAAATTACCTTTGTATTCATGCATAAGAGAAAATACATGGACCAAATAAATGCTAGACTACGCCGGTTTTGTGGTAATTGAGTAGAATGTTAAGAAAGCTAGGATAAGCTTTAATAGTGAATTGTTTCCACCGGGCGTCAAAGCAACTTTATGTTATCTGTTAAGATTCCATAAAAATACTATCACGTGATTGTAAGGAAAACAAAATGATTAAAAAATCCATTTTCGTATATCTGTATATTTGTCAAACCCTTTATCATGGACATCAAGTTGAAATTTTTGGCAGCAAGACTCTAAGCACACCGGCTTATTCCGAATTTTAGAAACAAGTAAGTGCATGCTTTATCATCTATTGTTAAGTGTACTTAATCGCGACATAACTAACTTACTTGTTACAACCGCGTGGAGCGTAGGTTCACACTTTTAAATAGCATTCATGAAGAGCATGTCCACCAAATCATGCTTACAAACATGAGCGATTAAGACTATTAAAATGACAGTTTACTTTTATTCATTTTAAAAACTTTTGTGATAGTTTTCTACTCTGTCTCATGACTGTCAAGTTCCCTTAACCTGACATTAAAACAAACACATCTTCTACTGCACGTTTGTATATGTATGTATTTGTGTAAACTGTAAACTCAAATTTATTTGCATTTCCATGGCAAAAGTGTCACTTCATTTTGATTCTAAAACCATCAGAAAGTAGCAATACTTATGCATCTTTAACACGCAATAGCTTTTATATTAGGTATGGTAAATCCAGCAGCCTTCAGTTCATGAATCATTAATAATTTAAGAAATATTATAATATGGCTATTTTACAACCAAGTGCAAGCGACTAAGAAAAGGAAATGTTTTGGCGACACTTCAGAAACACCCGTCTTGAACGCCATGGAGTTTCTAAATTCTACTGTTAG
>JAHZMZ010004445.1:0-10944 GCA_027743805.1 Lepidocyrtoides sp. E14 | reverse complement strand
AGGAAGAAAAGGAAAACGAAACAATTTTTTATTTCTACATCATCATCTTCAGTTTCCACTACTATGTGTCATCCTTTATACATGCACACACGCACATAGGTAGTATTTCTATTACAACCTTCTATTATTATTATTATTATTTTCTCAGCTACTAAAAACCATCCTGTTTTATTTTTTCTTCTTAAATTTACGTACCTAGCTACACTGTACATTTTCTGAACTTTGCATGTGGAACTGATGAAGCGTTTCCCATGAAAGAAAAAAATGTGTTAAGTGAATAGTCACGTTGCTACTGTTACTGTTAGGCATAATATTATGAGGGGAAAATCCGAGAAAATTTTGCATACGTTTGTTGCTGCTGCGATGACTTGATGCGGTCGTTGGACTGTATGTGTGTATTACCTGTGTACTTTAAGAAGCAGAAAAAAAATAAGCAAGAGAGACATAAAATGTTGCTGATGTTGATAACGCTGCTGCTACTGGTTTGGTAGTTGTGATGATGATGATGATCATCATCATCATTATTATTATTATCGTCACGATGATGATGGTGGCATTACACCCACATGCATAACAAAGCCGGTGTCGCTATCACTATAATCGTCATCATCAGAGTATACATTTTTACCACTCAACTCTGCATAATAATAGAAAAAGGAGATAGAAATTGCAATGGGAATGACTTTCAGTTTTCGGTTTTTTTTTCATGGAAAATGTAATGATGGCTTGAGGAACGTTGCGGCGGCCGTGATGGTGCAGTCAAGTGAAACATAAGTACCTACAAATGCCATTAGAATACAGTCGGTAGACGACGAAAAAAATAACAATGTACGCATACATGTAAATGTTTACAATTTTTATTCTATGTATTTCTTTACGTATGTTCTTCTACTGGGTATTACTTTGATTCAAAAGGAAATAAAACGCAAAGAAAGGAAAATATATAGCTCACGTGGGAAATTTTTTTGCTTAAGAAAAAAAAATTGAATATGCATCTCTTACTTTTGTAGGGATCCTTTTTCAAGAAAATCCGTAACATTTTGTGTTGTTTGTTGTGTGCGAAAGGACGGATGTTTTCAATCCTGTTGAAACTTATTAAAAATGTGGAAATGTTCAACACATCAGCATTTTTTGTACGCACTGGGACGATTTCTTCACTGTCATCATGAATGCAAACGTCACCACAGTAACAGTAGCAACAACTTCCTTTTTTAAATGGAAAGTTTGAAATTTTAGAGTATATTCATTTCTGCTATGTTGTGGCTGTTCTTGCTGATTCCACTTTTTGTGTTAAAAAAGAAGGAATGGGGAAAGTGAGAGAATGATTCATGGCAACGGTTTCCCTGGCTTGCGGCACTTGTCTTGTGTAGTCGTTCTCTCTCTCTCTCTGCTTGATGTTCATGTGGCATTGCAATAGCACGAAGAAGACCCTTGAGCTAAGCCGAGTAAAAAATAAGAAATGTAAAAAAGGAAGAAAACGACCAACTTTATATTTTTTGTTGCACTGCAGAGATGCAAAGTTTGTTGTATGTACACCCTCCACACAATACATTAGATGTTCAAGTGTATTGTATTTTGTGGCCGTTGTCGTTGCCGGAGAAGGAAGAAAATAGCCGTGGGGAATAAATGTACATGTCGTAGTACAACAATATGTTATGATGAATGAATGAATGAATAAAAATGTTTTCAAGTGGTTTCGTGACTTACTCTAACACGACAATATATAAATAGCTGGTTGGACATCCTTAGTGAGACCACCATGCAGCAGGAGAAAAAGGAAACACCAAACCACATGCACTCCATCCAACACAACACATGCAAAAATGTTTAATATTATTAGAAAGCCAAAATATATTTTAGCATTTTCCCTGAACAAGCTAGATTTTTGTAATATTTTTTTTGCAATGGTGGTGCAGGTCCAAGTTTTGAAGAAAAAAAGAAACTACTCGTTTTTGCATGCAAAGCTGACTTCTGTTTTGGGGCTTGGTTATTCTTGAGTACCTTGCGAATAAGGATGTTAAAAAGAAAAGGAAACAAGATAGGAAAAATATATGTAGATGTGCAAAAGGCAAGGCGTTGAGAGCATGCTTATATACCTATATATTTTTTCCCTTTCATATTCCCTTCTTTAAAAAGTCGTCTTGTGGTGAAGTATTCAACACAACAGAGCAAAAAAGGACTTAATTCATCTTGCTGAAAACTGTCACCGGGGAGAGCCATTTTCTAATATTTTCACTTGTTGGGAATGAGGAGGAGTAGGAGGAGGACGGAAGGAGGGAGCCCATTTACATTGCAAATCTCAACAGGAAACATGGTGGTATTACCCACAGAGAAAGAGAGAGAGTTGTACATCTTGAAAAAATATAGATAGGTTTCTTTTTCAAGAAAAGCAGCGGAAACAAGCTTTATAACTTTACTTTTTTTAGTCAAAAGAGGAAAATAAACTATCTACTAACTGTTGTGTTACTTGTTACATTTTCATTGTGAGTTACATATGTAACGACTTCTATCTCAAGAGAGAGAAAGTGAGACATAAAGCAAATGTACTAAGTATATACTTAGGTATATAAATGCCAGGGGCACTCATACTTAATCTTTTCATGCAATTTTTTTACTTTCCCTACCCATCCTGTCAAAAATTTCTCTGGTCACCGACTGACTTTTTTCACAACTGACAAAGTTAACAGTGGGAAAGTATGCTGGCAACACGGGACGACAGAAAGATTCATATTTTCCGTGTGTACTGCCTGTAGGCATTTGTTGTTGTTACTGCTTTCACTACGTGTAAGCTTGTTTTGATGGTAACATATTATCTTTTCGGTTTTCCTTCCTACTCCTCCTCATAACTAGGTATTCTACATAATATGGTTTTTCTCATAGTGCCCCATGAATTAGCAATGCTGATGGTAGCTATATTATATTCGCCAAAAAAAATAGGTGAACACGTGTACCATTGCTACTTACTTCTGTGTACGCTACCTCCATACCACCAGAAGTAGACAATAAATGTAAAGATTTATGGTCTGTCTTCTCCTTCCTTTTTTTATTTCGACCACTACTCCCTTTTCAATATTCACAAAAAACGGGTTTGAAAAGCATGCCCATTTAGTTATTTCTTTTTGAAGCAAAGTAGCAATAGCAGAGGACGATGAGCACGTCACATAGACACATTATGCATTTATTATCGAGAGATTGTCTTGAGGGAGACATACTGTTTTTTTCCTGCTCAACTGAATAACTGAATGGACTACTACTACTACTACTACTACCACTACCTATTTCCTATTACAGCAATCTTTAGAGCTTATTTTAGTCAGTGACAATGGCTTTATGGCTTTTTACTGAATGGATTTCTAGTCGCCTTGTGTGAAGCTGATAGTCTGCCTTCCGTTTCCCCTATTTCTCCCGGGGATTTTTATGACGGTCATCATCTTTCATTATTATTATTGTCATCATCAACATTACAACAACATGACAAGTGTTCACACAAGAAAAAAAGGAAGGAAAAAGGACGAAGCAACGAGAAAAATGGTAGAAGGATAGGATAAAGCGGAGGAGTAAAGAGGGGACAATTTTTATTGGACTATTACTCGTCATTTTTAGCTAATAAAATAAAAAGGGGCAATTGATGTCGTCCTGTTTCCTTCAACCAGAATAACATGATGGCTACAGTCATTTTGTTAGTAAAGCAAAATGAAAGGAGATACGAGAAAGAGAGAGAGAGAGAGAAAACAAAGTTATTTGAGCATATTGTTTTTTCTTACAATACTGAAGACTGGTGATTTACAATAGCGTTAAATTATTGAAGAATTTGCATATAAATTGGAAATTGGCAATAAATAGAATAATTTAGAGAATTTTAAATCACCCGAGCTGACGGAATGTTATATAAAAAGAAAGTTTCCATACATGTAATTTTTTTTCTTCTTTTCTTGCTGTTGATGTTACTGTAGATTGAACACGGAGTGAAACAAATCAAGCCCCGTAATCGAACTAAGCCATTATCCACCAATCTGCAGTTGGATCAGTCAGAGTCCACGCTCAACATTTCGCTAGGACCGGAGCACTTTAATGAAAATGGGGAGGCAAAGGTACGTTGTGTGGCGAGCATTTCAACACTTTTCTGGCAGGACGGGGATGAACGAGTGGTGGGCAACTCGAGAAAACCTGCAACAACAGACTTTAGATACAGCAGCACAAACAGCTTTAACAATGTAGCATCCTCACCTGTATTCACAGACGATAGAGAGGCTTCACTTTTAGGTAAGAAAAGTAGAATACTTACTACACGCCATATTTTGCCTAAATTTTATGACTTCGTTCGGTGAAATGCATCTTTAACATAAATTCCCACAAGAAAAGTAAAGAAGATAGGGAGAGTGTAGGATTTGATTTTTTTGTTTCATGGTTGGGTTGGCACCAGGTAAAAATATATCCACAATTCCCACGGTTCTTAAGCTGTTAGCTGGTTAAGCAGCCAACAAAAGAATTTGGGTGGTGATGACGGCGGTGGTGGTGGTGGTGAGGTGAAACAGAGTGGGAAAGTTGTTGAGAAGCAGTCAAGTGAAGTGATGACAAGACAAGACGAGAAACACGGAAAGAAAGTAAGAGAAAGAAGGGCAAGCCATGCATGTATATATTATGCTCATGTTGAAGAGAATGTGCACGCACCAAAGTTTTTTTTTTTTTTGGATGGATGTGTGTGCATTCAAAGTAGGACAAACATGAAATCCTTCTTTTATCCCTTGACGACGACCAAGACCCAAGAATGGGAAAATCAAGAGGGAGATGTGATAGTGAAAGTGGTTCTGAGAAAGCAGTGATTCTTTTCTCACTACTGCTTCCGCACCCACACCGTTACAATCATCATGATCAGCATCCCAAGAGCATTGGGAACCAAGAGCAAGTTGAGAATTTTTTTTTCTTGGTTTGAGAAAAAAATATACAGATGTACATACTTTGTAAATACATGCACGAGAAAAAAGGTATTGACTGACAGACTACTACTATGACTGCTGCTGAAACTGTAGAACTTTTTTTCCTGTTAAAAAGCCATGAATTCAAGACACGTGAAAAAATCAGTTTCCGCTTTATTCCTTCCTTCCTTACTTTCACTTACTCCACTTGACTTGACTTTTTTTTATTTGAGAAGCTCGTCAAGTTTGAAAGTCTGAGTGTGATACGATATACATATCGCCATGCAACGACGATGATCATGATGATGTGTAACCTCTTGAAAGACATGGGAAGAAAGGATTGACTATTGACTTGTCTTCTTGTCTCGCTCGCTCGTTCCACTTTTTTTCGAGTTAGGATCATTTCCGAAAATTCAATAGGGCACCTGAATCAATAGATGTAAAAGAAACACAGGATGTACATCATTGATTTGTAGATTTCTACAGGAAAAAAAAAATCTTTTTTTTTGCATTTTCACTGATTTTATTCCACAGGAAGCTTGTTACGGTTATGGATTTACTGCACTGTTTCTTTCTTTTTTGTCTTGTTTACAATTTCAGTTCGAGGCGGAAGCAACCCAGCCACAGAGGCTAGCTTGTGGACCGTAAACTGTGGAGTATTTCTCGTGATCCTCATTTCCCATTTCCTGTTAGTCACAAACAATACCTGCAACAACAAAAAGGAGAATGACAGTTTTGCCTACTCTACTTTTTCAACAACGACGGCATCAGATGAAACGGCGGCGGGGGCGGCGAGAAGAATCTCCGTAGAACATTATGCATCTTCGTCTAGAATTGATTCAAACGAGCAGGCTATTTTAAGATAGAACGGGTCTTAAAATGAAACGTGACGAAAATATTTCCACATTCCTAATTAACATTTTAACGTGAATATTTACAAAATAACTCTAATCTTAACTAATGTACTTGTAATAATATACTACTAGCATGGGAAAATGGTAAAACTCTATACGAAACCCAAATTACCCCCTGTAAATCACCTGTCAGATCCTGTAAACACGTTGTATTTACAATGCATGCTTGGTGTAGTCCATATGTAGATAGGTATGTATGCATTAATACTTATTATCCCTTTGAAAAACACTCAACACGATGTGTGTTTCAGCAAAAATATGAACCCTAATACCAACCTTGTAGACCACAATGAGGCGAAAATTTTCTCCTGATCCTGATAATACTGATACTACAGCACAACATAGAAAATATTATATGAACCCTGAAAACATTAATGAAATTCCTCTTTACTCATAAACTTTTGTGTGGGTGGGGATGGGATTGATTAGGATAAGAAATTATAGAAGCTCTAAAATTAGAAGGGTAACTTAAAACAAGAATATACTGAAAAACTAACAGACAACCAAAAAATGTATTATTAATTTTATCTTTTTCTACAAATTTTACATTCAAATTAATTTTAAAAACGTGCATTTACTGATATAATTATCAATCAGTTAGCTAAAAGGTTAAGTGGTAGATAGGTACGTAACACTACTATACCCACTATGTAATATCCATCAGTTCTCATAATATGGGGGTGTTAGTATTATCAACAATATCAACCGTCTTTATTCTATCTGTCTGTTTCCACTTCCTTGTTAGATCCCGCATATATTTAGCATTTGAAATACTTACGGAGCTTTACGAGGAGGCGAGAATAAATAAATGATCACGGTTGGTGATCAAGACCAGCGGCGAAAACTTTTCAGAATTGAAATAAATTGACTACAATAATAGTGAAATTGAGGAACATCAACAAACTTCATTGAAAATAATAAAGAAATGTATCTGCAGCGATTCAACAATCATGTAACGGTTGAACGGCCAATTGCAAAGTTCTATGCATAAATTTTTCCGCAGCATTCACAGGTTAATTAAATTGGTCGCTGAAAATTGTTGGAATGGAAGCGACCAATATTAGGAGTCAATGACATCTACGCCTATTAGTTAATACAATCAATAACCAATGAAGGTGTGGCTGTTTATTTCCAAAGTATTCACAAAAGCTAATTTGCAAAATGACCTCCGGAAACTTAAATTTGAGAGTAGTTAAAAATTTAATTGTTATTTAACGCGACATTATTGCTAGCATAAGTACCCAACCACATCATCCTCCCCATTTAATTCCCCATAATTTGCTAACAAATCAACTTACTACATACACAGGTAAATCTCGTTGATTTATGTATAGAATAATGGATATATATGCGTGTTTAAGCTATGTGTGCTATTAATTCGTAATCATTTCAGAAAGATTTAAAATCATGATGACTTGAAAAATGACTCTACATACCTATATTAAAGATATGATAAGTTAAACCTTTATTACAATCGGTATTTCATATACACTTAGCGAAATCATACAGATGGGAACCACAGATAAAAAAATGAAAGACAGATTGGATACAATGAGAATGTATGAAAAATGTATGAAGAAATATATTATTTAATTAAGCAAGCATATTATTGCATACGTTAATGGGTCAGTAATATGTTACCCGTATACAAACTACAGCTCTCACAAAATTGTTAGATTGCAGAATTATTGTATGTCGTATGGGAATACAACTGATAATGTGATCGAATACACTACACCTACAATTTTTACGACATAGATAATTTGATGACAGTGCTTAATTTATTTGAAATGTCTAGAAAAGTGAGTAGGTCATAAAGTTTTGTTCTAGCTACATAAGTAAGGTACGCACAGCACAAATGACTTTCCCTCTATCAGCTAATCATACGTAAGTCAATGTAAATCTGTAAATATTGTGTGATGTTAATGTAGAATCAATAATCACAGTTAACAGCAAGTGACATACAGAAAGCATTAACACAGCATCTTATGCTGGATATACATAAAACCACATTATTAAATATATTTAACGATACTTTAGTTAAATGTAAGAAAAACTGTGTATTACGCGTGTCCAAATCAATTTCTTGAAAAAAAACAAATGTTTTACTAGAGGTTCCACACGCAAGTATGTGAGTAAATTGTTCAGAGTTCTGCTGTAATACGTACTTCCTAGTCCCTATCCATACATCCCGAATCGGGATTCCCGATTCAAAATTCTTGACGGAAAATTTGATTGATTCTTATGAATTTGTTGTGGTCAATTTAAAAAATCATATTTATGGTTAATTTTCAACTAACAATATGAATATATGTAACATACCCATAATTGTACAATGTCGCACGATATTTAATATTCATAATTATTCACTTGTACTTTTACCAAATGGAGAGTGTAAATAAATCTGTATAATATTATACGTAAATTCATGATGAATTCCAAGATTCCAGCTATTTTTAGTGTTTGCCAACTAGTGACTACGGTTTTATTTCCGTGGAATAGGTAAGTAATTATTGTTTTTTGCACTTGTTCTATTTGTATATTGTCATTTGCACAATGCCCCAAAATGTTTGCAGTAGATTCTCAAGTACTACTTACATAATATCTGATTTGCAAAACATCCTAATAATAGTGTGTACACCATAACATCCATTACTCATCTGTTTGCTCATCATGTTAAATACGTCTAAATGACTAGAGAAAGCAGCTTCATTGTATTTCATGCGAATAATCCACTCGACTGTGTATTCCTTCCACACGCTATTATCCTTACCTACCAGGCATTTCTTCCTGATGATGTGGTGTGCACTTCACGTAATCCAAAATAATGACAGTGATTACTCCCTTGAAACTACTTGTTCTATTTGCCAAGAATAATGTGTATTATTGTGACGATAATTATTACAATAATTGTATCAGCAATTTCCACATCACTTGATGCAAAACGTTTTCCTCTTTCCACTCCATTCATAGGGAAAACTTTCTCGGGCATACATAAATCATTATGATTATCATTGTATACAAGTAAACTAAACAAGCATAAAGTTGATGATGGCTTCTTTGGAATAAATTTGCTCGTGTGTGTAGTAGTAAGCCAACAATAATCATGCATGCATAAATACTACTACTGCTCAGTACCAGCAGCACCACAACAGCATCATCTTCTTTCCAAGTAGATAATAATAACAATACATTGAATCATGAGAACATAATTGTGCTTCCTATATATGCAAGCAAACAAGCCGGAATGAGGAAGATGTTGAATGGATTGGTGCGGTAAAAATTACTACAATATTGGTATAATATACAATTTTGAACGAGTAGGTGATCATCACACGCAAGTAAATTTGTTATTTGTCGTGTGGAATCAGAGCAAAACGGACAAAAATTTGGAAATGTAAAGAGATAAACATTGATAATTATCAAAACTGATAATATTGAGTAAGCCTGCTATTAATGCGAATTTCCAGGAGAGAGAGAGTTTCTGGCAAGGAGATTAGTTTAGTAAAATAATTTGGGATTGAAATAAGTGATAGAATGAATCCGTTTTAAAATTCGTCGTTTGGAACTTGTTTAAGGACGCTTGCTTGCAAAGAACAAATTATGTGTAAACATGCTTTAAAAACATTTTCTGTCCAAAAAATCACAGCAAAAGGTACTCAACTTTAAGGTTGCTTAAATCTGTTTGGAAAGGCTTAAAGTAAGAAAAATAAAACGCTGGGAATATAGGAAACAGACTTTTTGTGCATTCAATGACCGTAAACGGACATTTAAACTTAAAATCAACTCAAAATTTCAGGCGTTTTACAGAATCTTTTAGTGTGTACCCATCGTTCCACTGCACTGGTCACTCACCTTTTTTTACTGACCCTCTGCTAATCCCAACCTTTCTAACGTCGATCATAATCATGTCAAGTAATAATACTTGCATTTTAAATTCTGTAATGATAGGCTTTATAAAAAAAATGGTTTTTATTTTCTTCTATTCCACCCAATAATGCAGCCCCAACTTTTTCCGGGTCAACGAAACGAAAATCTTCATGTTCAAAAATGAATTTCCATTTGTGTCAGCAAAGGAGAATAATATTATGACTACACGTTTTTCCATAAAGTGGTTTTCACAGGACATTGGACGTCAGCAAAAAATCTTATGCATGCCACGTAAAAATCCCCACTACTCCACCGCCACCACCACCACTACTACCACTATTCAACCAACAAACCAAGCAACCAACCATTTACTTCAACAATCTGAGTGGTGGTAGATGAAGCATAACCAACTTAAAAATGAACACGATCAAGATGAAGCCGAGAATAAATGTTGATGATGATGACTAAAAATATATTTTTCTTCTTTTCTTGCTCTCTTCTTCTTCTGCTCAGCTTAGGAAGGAAAACGCGAGGGGAAATGGTAAAAAAGAGTCAGCTAAACTCATCATCTTAATGGAGCCTCTCCCGCTCCATCCTCACTTTTTTCCTAGCCAGCTACACACTTCATCTACTTGCAACTACTCCTGTTCCAAACCTAAATGATGGCAGAGGTGGTGGTTTATAAAAAGTAGAAAAAAATAAAGTCAGAGGAAATAAATGCTTTTATTCTGCGAGAGACACATGGAATACGGTGGTGGTTGTAGCATTGCTGCTGACTACACACACACACACAGTCTAAGAAACATCCTGTGGGATTCCCTCTTCTTCGCTCCTTTCTTCTTCTTACTTACTTTTTTTCATGCTCTCTCACTCACTCATCCATCCATCCATCCTTCTAACAGCAGCAGCAGCAACAGCCAAAAAATATACAGCATTCGCATTTCTCCATCCTCCAAACTCCCCAGCATACTTTCTTTTCTCTTTTTTTCAGAAACCAAGTTAAGTACTTATGTATGTACATACGTGTAAGAGAAAAATCAACATTTCATCTCTCTCTCTCAGGGAGAAAACGTTTACATATACATATATCTAGGCAAAGGTAAATAAAGCATATTTTCTCGCTCTGTTTGCCAGGTTATGAGTGAGAGAGAGAGAGAGAGAGGGAAACAGAAAGAAAAATTCGACTGTTGACTGACTGACTGAATATCACATATTATTTCTCTCCCTTCGAATATCTTTATTAC
>JAHZMZ010004444.1:0-15403 GCA_027743805.1 Lepidocyrtoides sp. E14 | reverse complement strand
GGTAAAGTATATAGTAGTGGCAAACCCATGAATAATGTAATCCATCTTATTTCTCATTTAATTTTTTTCTTCTCTCTCTCTCTCTTCTTCTTCGTCGTGGTTCAACCGTAATCGCTAGTATCATCATCATCGCCATCATCATTTTTGATCATAGTTGTTTTCTCTCAACGTTCATAACAGCGGCAAGCAGCAGCAGCAGCATCCTTTAGGCAAAAAAACCTGGTATACAACTGATTTTATTACTACTACCAGGCTATAATGTGCATTGTGATTCTGGCATAAACGGTGTATTAAAAATCCATGCAAAATATTTTTTTGTTAATGCACAGACACACACACACATATATCTACATTCACTGACTCGGCTTATTCGAAATTCATGTTCAGAAGAATTAATGGGCAATTTATTATTATTGCTCTAAAATGAAGAAGATGAAAAAGATTGGTGATGCAGGCAGGCAGGAGGAGGAGGAAATTATAGGCTATTTTCTATAAAAAATCAAAATGACGCATTAAAAAATTAAATAGCATTTTTTTCTACGTAATGTTTTTAGCAAGGAGTAAATAGATAATGTTTCCATGTTCTAAGGCACGGTAAAACTTGTTCTGTTAAAAAGAGTTAAAAAAACGACGATGGCGACGACGGACACGTTCTTAGTATACTGTTAATAATGCCATTGAGCTGTTGAACATTACTGGTGGACACAAACGTTGCTTTTTTTTAGGTAACGTCTGCAGATACTACTACGAATTACAATGATAATGGTACAAGACTTGGCATAGTTTTTTGTCAAAAACATATCCGTAAAAATACGCTGATACGACAAAGCGACAAGGTGAAAAAGAAAAAAAGTAGTAATAAAAGTGTTTTTTCCGATCATTTTGGGCATACACTTTGTCAAAAAAGTAAAGCAGAGCCAAAAGCATTGATGATGATGCCTCAATACTATTACTGGATGTTATCATCAATATATTATACACGGAGGAGTGGCTGGAATTAGCCAACAAGTAAGCTGCAGTTCAGATTCAGTGCCATTTTTTATTCCTTGCCGGCGTTGTTTGCTCTCCAGAGTAAGTTTGAGTGAGCTTTTGAGTGGAGTTTGAATTCGCATTGTTATTATGTGATTCCATTTATCTCTTGATTTTTTTTCCTTCGAATTCCTTCACCATCAAACCATATCTTACATACCTGCGCAATAATGTGACTGTACATTACACAATGTATATCATTTTGTATTGAAGATAGAAAGAAAAGAAAAAAAAGATATCCTTTTCGTAGTCATCATCATCGTTTCTAGCCAGCTAGCTCTGGAAATAAAAGCGAACAAGTCGATAAAAAAGAGAAGAAAAAAATAGAAGGGGAGATAAGAAGAAAAAAAAGGAATTGGTTCGGCCAAATATAATAAATGAGCAAGCTAAAGAGACTAGCAAAAGCAGCAGCATTTGAGAAGCCGATGATGCGATCATGATGCAATGCAACACACACACACACAAACTTACAGTCGCAATGCATTTACTATTATTCTTATTCTCCGTGTTATTATTACTCCTATTACCACTGTTACAGCTTAGAGACTTTTAGTTAGATACATTTGATCGTATAAAAGGTATATATATCTAAGAAGATGGATAGGTAGGATGAATGGTAGGTTGAGATATTGAAAGAAAAGTGCTCGTTTTCTTCTTCTTCTTCTGCTTCTTCTCACGACATTGAACTTTATTCAAAAAGAAGAATAAAAGGAACGAAAGAGGGAGAGAAGAGGAAGACGTACAAGTTTTTAGAAAGAAGAAGAAGTGAGGCAGTTTGTTGGTTTTACATTGGATTGGTGGAATGACGTTACAGTATGTATGTTATGATGGGATATATATATACATACATGGATGGATGGATGAAGATGATATTATTATTATTATGATCATGTTGATGGCTTGTGTGGTTGCTTTTTATCATTGGTTGGTTGCTTTACTGGCATATTATTATTATTACTATGTGGATTGTTGTGGATGAAACTTTGGATTGCCTTTTCCTTCAATCTATTTTTTTCACTCTTAGTCATCATCATCGACATCATGATCGTGCTTGCTTCTTTTATCCATACCTGAAAAGGAACGTATTAACAAAGACATTCTTTTGCCATCATCATGACGATCATCATCACTCTATATCTCCACAACCACCAAACAATCCAATCTACACTGACATTGTTGATGATTATATGAGGGCAGGGCTACTACTACAAGCCGGTGTGTGTGTTTCCAAAGAAGAGAAACAGTATAGTCTATTTTCTGTCTAGGAAACACCGGTACGCACATAGTAATAATGGTAATAAAATAAAAAAAGTAGTAACAATGTTAACATGGGTTATCGAAAAAATTCAAACAATTTTCCCATTGCCACGTCAAGTACGGCGCTGCTAGTACATACTAGAACCAGTACAAAAAATGCAACGGATAAAAGTGTATTAATAATTGTAACGATTACACCACTATCATCACTCGAGTAGTATACACAGAAGAGGAATCCAGACAGGAAGACTGTTCGTTTTGTACTTCCAAATTGTGCATATAATGCAATGGCAAAATACACGACTGACTGATAAGTGATAATGATAATAATAGGAGTGACCAAAGAAAGATGCGCCAGGGAAGAGAAAAAAGGTGGTGCTGGTGGTGGTAGTGGTGAGATAGCAGTGCTGAATAATTGATTTTTGATTTTATCAACTCAGGTTTGCTCCCTGTTCGAAAAATTGTTTCACGACGACGACGACGACGTCAACGACTACTACGTTGTACGTCGACACAAGTGAACGTAACCGAACAAGTGAGGAATGTAGAAAATTAGAGAGACAGAGAGAGAACATACATGCATGCATGCATGCACATGTCTACCTTAAAACAAAATATACATTATAATAATATACAGTTCCACAAATAAAAAAAGTAGCAGAACTAACTAAAAAAATATGTTGCTACCACCATCATCATGATCATTACCACGGCAAGGTAGCAGCATGGTTTGGTGATAATGACGATGATAACTGTACGTACGTACACAACACAAGTTACTATTTCTTGTTGTTGAGCTAGAAGAAGACTTATAAATAAGATTACTTATCTCATTTCCATCGACATCGTCATCATCACTACCACCACCACCACACGGTCCTCAAACTAGTAGACTTTTTTATGTTTGCATTTAAATTGAGGATGGAGGTAATATCGGTTGTAGTAGTAGTAGTATATAGTGGTATTATTAACATTTTTTTACAAGTAACCGAAAACAGCAACCAACTACACAACTTCTTTCTCATCTTTAGCTCTCTTTTTTCACTATTATTATTATTATTCCACGCTCACTCACTCGCATTAATTTATTATCACACAAGAAACGCCAAGTATCATAAATAAATAGGCTGATGAAGTGAAAGAAAAAAAAAGAAATGGGAATGAATGAAATCAGTATTTTTTTGTGATCATCATGCCTTGTGCACCTATCAACCAACTCCAAAATAAATAGATCATCAGGCAGAAGGACGAGACAGTGAAGATGAGAAAAAAATGCCAACTTTAGTCAGAAAAAAAAGACAACTTGTTGTTGATGTTGTTTCACTGCTGTTTTCTGATGATTCTGTGATAATCATTTATTTTGTTCATTGAGAGAGAACGAGAATGGGAGGTGGAAGATGGGGGTAGAAAGATAACAATAAAGAAAACATTTTTTCCTTGTTAAACAAGTTCATAGTTGTCACAGCATTCAGTCGTTTAATTGTGTTTTTTTTCTTGTATTTTACCTGTGTTTCCTACTCACTTTTTTGCTGCTGCTTTGATGTGCTTATTAACGGTTTTATGATGATGATGATGATATATGCATGCAGTTTGATAAGTAGAAGAGAGTAAAAAAATGTCAAATTTTCACAGGAACCGCATGTTTATTTTTGTCATGTTTTTTGTGCATTAATCCTCATATCAATATAGGTTTGGCGAGAGGGTGGATGAGATAATGAAGAAGGGACAGAAAATGAAATGAGGCACATCGGCATTTTAATAATGGAGTTAAGTGTGTAGGTATGTTGTTTGTCCAGTCTGTTCATCAACAGCGAAATGAAAGGTGCCAGTAATAATTTATCATTTTGATGGATTTCATTTGGAGATTACTTTGTTTGCTGACCTCTTAAAAATAATTTCTTTCTTGGGTAAACAGCAATAAACTTGGCGTTGCGTCTGTTCAATGAGAAGCAATAACCAGACATCATGTCCATTTCAACGAGATGCTAGTAGAATTTGATTTTGAATGAAGCACTAGCTATTTTCGTAGTGGTTATGAATTTATGTAAGTAAATAACGAACCAATAATAAACAATGTTAATAGTAACGAGAACGTCTATAGAAGTGGGTGTCTTTAAAAGTTAAAAATGGATTGGTCGTATGTGTAGGCAGCAATTTTAATTTTAGTTTTTTATGGCAAAGGCTGAAGAAGATGGGTTGATATTTATTTGTAAAATTTTATTTGAAAAAAAATCAACATAAGAATGTCTTTGTGGCGACGACCATGCATAATAATATGAAGAGAAACCTAATAATGAATGAATTGGCTGACTGTTTTTAACAACAACAACAACAGTCTTAGCACGAAAAGGAAAGGAGCAGGCAGGCAGAGTATATTTTTTTAAACTAACGAGCTAAATTGGCAAAAGATTGTGATCAGCAGGATTTCAACATTATTATAATCAGCATCCTCATTTCTGTTTTGTTGCAGGTAACTAGACACTACTATAACCACCTATTATTTTTAAAAGTCAGTGGGACAGACTTACATGCATGTTTTACATAAAAATATTATGCGCTTGTCAATAAACTGTAATTTTTATTTGTTTTTCTTGCAAATCATCACTTGTTTATTTATTTATTTCTATTTAAAAAAGTAAAATGTAATAATAACAAACAGCAAATGTCCTTTCTTCTCCCTTTTTAAATATTATTTTGGAGTGACGCTTTTCAAAATAGTTTCATTAGTAGTCATTATTACCTTTACTTTCTACAGAGTTTAGCGCTTTGTTTTTTTTTTTTTTTGACTTGTTTAACAACAGCTTTGTTGAAACAACTGTCAATCAGATCAGATCACAGAAAATATAGGGACACTACTAACAACAACGCATGCATGGTTTAGAAGTATAGAAGAGAGCATTTGACGAAAAAAGGTGGTGACGGTGGTGGTGTGGTAGTAACGTGGGAGTATAGTAAGTAGTAATAGTAAAGTAGTGTTATGTTTCATTACGTTTTATTTTTTGGCTTGAGGTTACTTTGCATTGGAAATTAGTTCATCGCCGACTTAATTAGTAATGAGTTTCAGAGAAGAAGGGCAATGGACAACAAAAGAGCGCATATCTATAATATGCTCTTGCTTTTAGTTTTTATTTTTAGGTTCAAGCCTTAGCAAAATATACAATTATCTTTTATTATGAATATTTTATTATTATGGTTACATTCATATGCATGTATGTGTTGCTGCTGTTAGTGATGTGATGATTATTGCATGCATGCATATTGGTCAAAGGAGGTGGAAGGAAACGGAGTAAAAAGTTTGTCCACGTGTTATGATGAGGATGAAGAGGACCTTGTAATGCATTCAAGCATGCATGCATGCATGCCTTATCTGTGTATGCTCTACTTTAGCAAAAAGCAATACTTCTGTTTTAAACAACCTTCCAGTGAAAAAGAAGAGAACCAGGAAGAAACCTCCCTTTTCACCTTTTCCATCCAAACATCCGTCCATCAATGTTTATTTTACATTACTATTATCCGTGTAAAAATCAAGTAACCTTAATTTGGAGCAGTTGACCTCAGGTGTTTTTTCAGTCAACTTGTCTACATGCAGCTCGCTTTCACAGGAAAACTAAAAGCTAAATGCAATTAAAAGTAACTTTCCCAACAACTTTCCTTTTCTTACACCACTACAACTTCATTTCCTGCTAACAGCAAGCTTTTAGCATTTACTTGATTCACACTTTATTCTTTTGCATATCGTTCTATGCTGTTGTCTGTATACACCTAAATTTATAGAGAGCGCAAAATGCAAAGAACTTGGACATGTGGAGCATTCATTTTACCAGTATAATTTAGCTCAATAGGCTATGTACATATATCAGCCAGCATGAGTGAGCGGTGGGCGACTAAATGTAGCAGCAAAAGGTGTAATTCTTACGCAATACTTTTAGTTCAACATGAATTACTCTTTAGATCTAGAATGGGTCACAGCACTAATTGGCGTGTTAAGTATCTGTTAATTGGATGTTCCACCCAAAAAATACATGCATACGGATAACTCGTTGCTTATCTCAAAATTTGTGGAAAAAAATTAAATCCACCGTTTTTCATCCATATCAGCCTTAAATTAAGGTCAATGAGTCTTTACCGTCAATATTTGCTCTTGAAGGATATAAGAGGGAGAGAGAGAGAGAGAAGCTAACTAGCGGATGGACTTTGTGATTTACAACTTTTCCGTGCTATACATCTTGCCTACTTGTTAGATTTTTTACCTGACACTAACATGCATACACACATCATAAATTCAAGCATGCATTTTTAATGGAATTCAAGGCGACTATAAATTTGACGCTGGGATGATGATGATGAGATCATGCATGCAAACAGGGTGGCGGTGATGCTCTGTTGTGCAAATGAACCGACGAAAAAAAAACGAGGTGAACAGTTTATTTTTATTTTTTTATATTTTTCTTGGTTCTTTTGTCGGTACAGCAGGAAGTGGGTGAATCAATGCAATAATGATGATGTAGTGGTGGTGGTGATGGTGGTACTGCAGAAAGTGGCTCAAATGGTAGTACAACACAATGGATTGGAATGTATTTACGATAGGATGATGATGATGATGACGATGTAATAAAAAAGTGCATGCCTATTACACATTTTTGCAAAAATACATTTATTTTTTTGGCAATTTTCACGCCAGTATCTTAATATTCATGCTTGAATAAAAAAAAAGTTTGCTGTTTTATGTAGTTCATTTCTACTTTGGCTCTGAGAAGAAAAATATTAAATGATTTTATGGAGGAAGCGTTGAAAATCGATTATGGAGATATCGTGTAGGCATACCACATTATATTATGCGCTTACTTTTACGAGTCTACCAGAAAGGGCAAACCAAAAAAAAATGCTTTTCTCAATAATGTCTTTGTTAGAATACATCGCACGGTGCAATATAGCAATGTTCAACTGAAGTAAAAAAATACTCATAGTAAATACAGCAATGGCACTATTTTAATGGATAGAGTAATAGTAATAGTAATAAAATTAAAAATGTTAATGATGTTCATCTTCCCTTATTATCATTATTATTATAATGATGATTGCTAACCAGCATTAATGCCTTTGCGACTCGTGACGAAATAATCAATTTATTTTATTTGGTTATTTATTTCCCTTTTTGTTCACATTACTGGTCAATTGAATTACATAATCAAGTTGTAAGTGACCCCGTTGCTTATTGCCATCAACTACAAGTCCAATTTGTCTCACTAGTCAGTTACCAATTTCTCCCAAAAAAAGATACAAACTTCTTATCATCATCCTTCACAAATTGATATGATCAAGAAGTACAATAATAATAATAATAATAATAATAACAATAGCAAGCTGCCATTTTTCTTATCACTGTGTCAACTAATGAGCAATCCATGTAGTTTGTTCGTTTTTCCATTTCACTTGACGAAATCCTTGCTATTATTGAATGCGGTATCGTGACACTTTACCATCACATTACTTACATGCATGAAACATGATGACAACGATCCTCTTCTGATGTCATGTCGATCGGGTTGTAATAGTCACTTCTTTTTTTTATTCTTAATAATTTTATTATTGTTTTCCAATAGCTCGTGCAGTAATATTATTATAATACACACAGTGCTGCTGATAAATAATGAACATACCACTACCACTGATAGTGACACTACCATTTTTATTTTATTGTTTTCGCCTCTGCTTGGCTAGTAGTTATATAATAAAATAAGGACAAAATTACGATAATAAAAAAACGAGGAAGACGACTAGGTGGTGGCTGTGTAGTGCAATTCTTTGTACTGGTCATTGTTTCATTTCATTTGCAAGGCGCAAGTCTATATAATAATGTTTCCGCATGGTAATTAAAATACGAAGAAGAAGAAGAAGAAGAAACTCCTTCAAAAAAATGTCGTCAATTTTAGATAAAAAGGAAGAAGCAGTCAGTCAAGTGACTCTTCTACTCCTCACGTAAAAGAAAAGATGATAGGACAACTAACTTATTGTCGCTGCTTTTTTGCTGCTGCTGCTATCTTATCAAAAATGTACGGAGTATCATCATTATCCTCATGAAAATAATAGAATTAGAAGGTAATGCCTGACAATACATTGACGACGTCGAAGACAGTGATAGCAATAATAATAATGATGATGATTATTATTATGAAATCGTGAAGATCATCTTCATGTCTTTTGTTTCGCTAATAATGACACATGGCCATCATCATCATCGTCAAACAGCATAGAATCATCTCCCTTTCATCTTCTTTTCATTTCGAGTGAGCATACAAGTAGAAAAAAGAACATTAATGGTGGTGGTGGTGGTGGTGATAATGATAAAAAATGATGATGACACAATACAAATCAATGATACAAAGTCGAACAACATGACATACTCCTACTACAGGTTTTTCATTTCTTTTGTGCAAAAAAAATACTTGAATTTTATTGCTGTTGTGTGGTGAATGTTGTGTGTGTAAATAAAAAACGTGTTTGACTTGCCATCAATGGATTTTAAAAGCTGAAACAGTATCATCATTATTTCGTTAAGCATAAAATATTTTTGTCCACATGCTTGCTTTGTGAGAGGAGCCATTTAAATTTCGTACTTGTTTTTACTCGTTCTTCTGATTCAGACAAGTTGCATAAATGGTTATGTATTGTCTTCTTTGCGATATTATGGCAGTAGGCAAACAAGTAAACCAAAGTCATCAACTTTTGACACAATAATGACTACTATTTGTTACAATCTTGCGCCTAGTTTGTTACACAGAAAATCATAATGCTGGTCATTATTGTGCCAATAGTGTCATCTTCATCATTATCTTCACATCTCCTTTGTGGTCAAGCAGCAGTTTATTCTCTTTTTTTCGTTTCTGACATTCTCTTCTTGTTAATATGATTCGGCTTGTTGCAATTGCGCAATATGTACAATATTTTGTTTTTGCTTGCGTAGTAAAACAGAGAAAAAGTGATATTTTATTGCATGAAAAATTATACCGTAGCAGCAGTAGTGATGATGACTTTTGATGGGTATGAATGTCATCATCATCATTGGACAGAGCCATATAGTCAGAGAGTCCCATGAAATATTATCTTGTCCTTTCGTTTTCCTTTTTTAAACTGTCATTTTTTTGTCTCGAGATTGTTGCAAGGATGCATGTTAAACTGGCAACTTTTACTTAATGAATCTTAATCGTTGGCATGGTGTCGGCACAACAACAAATACCAAACTGGAAACATTATATGACAAAGTGATGATGAATGTATTTTGCTTGATTTCATTGTAGTTTTTTTTTATCACATGAAGGAATTTCACTCTTTTCCTCTTTGATCACTCACACACACATATATACGCAATGAGAGTGATCATTATAACAATAACAGGGATAATATGAACTATCAAGTGAGCCGGTGCAATAAAATTAGGAGCAGAGTAGAACAGCAGATGTACAAAAAAATACAAATGGCATAAAAACGTCAGTCTCGTCATCTTCATCATCTCAGCTTCGTCCCTGTTTTATTTGTTCTCCTTGATCATCTTTTGCTGGCATACATGGTGATGGTATGTGTGTGTATGTATATGTGTGTAGCAGCGTGGCACTGGCAAAGTAAGTTGACGAGAATTACATACAAAAAATTTAGAGTTGTCTGTACATCCCATCAAAACTCCACTCTTAAAAATTTTGAGACTAATGCAGCAAGTCAGTTGGCTAGAAAATGAAGTTTAGCAAGTTGATGGATATTTAACAAGTTGAAAATATCGCAGTAATAAAAGTGCCGCATCTGTCAAAAACGGTAATAATAATAAGCAAATGTAATATTCCTAATGCTTGGTACATGTCTATTTACCATTTACTTATATAGCAAAAAGTGTACTACTCAACACGGCACCACGGCTGCTCCATGCTCCACTCACAGAACACAGAGAACAGAACTGCCAACCATTTCCATTGAGTGGAGCTGAATGAGCTCTCCAAAAATAAATGATGATGAAGTTGTCGTTGATCATGATGATAGTAGTTTGCGATGATAGGGAAGGAACGAAACTAGTCGCAAAAAAGAAGAAGAAGATAGCTTGATGACGATGATGATAATGATGAGCACAAATGAATTTTTTATTTACTTCACTCTGCATGAAGCACCACTGCGAAATATATTATTGTTTGTTTGTGTACTTTTTTTTATAGGCTCATGAATCTTTTTAGAAAAAATATGAAGCTTTTGCTCGTTTAATGTTCTCATAAGTGACTTGTGTGATCATTAAATTATATTACAAAGGTGCTAAAAGCTTTTCTAAATGACTTTTTCCCTTTATTCAATCATTCTCATTTTAACTGCGGCGCAAATTTAGTATTAATGAATCCAGCAACTTGCATGGAGAGAAGTGTAGTTGCAAAAAAAGACGCAATTTTTTTTAGGGCTTGGTCTGATTTTTAAAAACCTTTAGTTACAGTATCTACCACTCTAGTGCATTGACCTACGGTTTGGTGGACAAAATTTATCACTTGTTATTTTTCAACCAAATTTTTAGCAAACATTTAGACTCTCTGGAGATACTGTACTGTATGCATTTAATGTATGTAAATAATATATGAAAAGTTGTAATTGCAAATTTGATAGATTCATAAAAGGAAATTATCCAAAAACTGTGCTCACTCAATGTATTTAATAGCCATGTTAAAAAAAAGAGAACTAGTCATCTTCAATTTTATTTGCATTTCTATCACTCTGCGCCTCAGATTCTCCATAAATTAATTAAATTTCGCATTTTTACATTTTCACTACTACTGCATATACCTACTTTCGTCTTTTTTCGATAACGGTCTACATACACCACCGTGTTTCTTAATTAGTGAATGAATAATGATGAATCCTCATCCTTCCTCAGGTAGATATGCAGTAGAATGACGGTGTAATGGCTGACTGCATGATGATTAAAATGAATACTGGCACTGCAATTTTTCATTATTATGCCAGAATTATTATTATTATTATTAATAATATACGCATGTTCTAACTTTTTTCAACTTGTTCCGTCAAACGTTCCTCTTTCCCTTCTCTAAGAAAGATTTTTCCTTTCACTTTGCATAAAGTCTCATGTGTCATGTCTACTTTAAGCAAAAAAAAATATCCATCAAAAGTTTCCTGTGAGAGTAAAATAATTGCTATCTGCGATGATGATGACGACGACGATTTTTACAAAAAGAGAAAAGAAAACTTGAAAAGGGAATGGAATGGAACATAACAGAACATGATATAATTTTAAAACCGAAAATAAAAAAAAAGGAATTCATTTCAGAAGAAGGCCTCTCTTTCTCGCTCTCATTCCTTTACTTTATTCACACCAACTCATTTTTTTGTGTGATATGTGAAAAGCAATTAAAAAGTTTCCTTTTTTTCCCTCACTTTCTTTCATTCTCACTCGTCCTCTCACTTTTTTTACCGTACCGTTCCACTAGTTTGTAAAACATAATTGGTGCTTGTTCCCTTCCATCTTGCCATTCAAATCCTTGTAATAATGAGAAAGAAAGCAAAAAGAATCATATTTAATTCAAGTTATTTTTTTCTGTCTTGCTTCCCTTCATTCCTCCTCCTTCTCTCCATCACAACTCACTCTGCTGGAAGCTTAGTATGAAAAAAACCGAAAGATATCTATAGTCTTTATTTCCTTTTCACGGAAGTGATATCTGTAGTAAAACAAAAAAAAGACTTTAGAAAATAATATTTTTCTTGTAAAAAAACATAATTTTTTTTTGCACCGTAAAAGATGAAGAATATCATTGTCAGGATTCCGTCACAGTGCTTTACCACAAGAAGAAAAAAAACTGAAGTTTCCTTTCGACAATCTTTTACTTCACAATTTTTCCTCTTCTTGACACAATCAAAAAGTTGACGAGAACAAATCAGAGAATCAGAACAATGTAAAAACTTAATTTTTTTTCTAACAATTTTCATTGTAAATGCTCATGTTATCAAAGTGAGAATATATTTATGCACGTTTATTTAATAATAGAGATAATATGTTAGTACTATGCATATAGGTAAACTATCATGCCTTGGAATAAAAAGACATCCGTTCGATTTTTATTTCTTGATAATATGTTTAGTAGTCAGAATCACTTGTCATATGTCAACCAGCATTGCCGAAAAGTTTAACCCTTTCCTTTAAAAGATACCATCGTCATCACCTTCTTCTTCTAATCTAAATCCAATATTGCAGCATGTATTTCTTTTATTATTAGTTGATAATTGGAATAAAGTTTTCCATTCTGGTTTTTTATACTACACTGAAAAAAAGAGGAGAATGAGAGAGAAAAAAAAAAATAAAATGTCAGCAGTTAACAGTTTTGCTGTTTTTTGTCAAGAGGATATTCTGTGTAGGTAGTAACTTTCAAGTTGTTTTCCAGCAGAAGATAGCAGTATTCTTTCCTCTTTTTTAACCATTGATGATGATCATCATCTCTTTAGTTTTAGTTGACTTATGTATCGACGACACTACTACAAAAGTTGATTTGATCAAGCAGTACACTCATAACTTGAACAAGATTCACTTCTGATGATGATACAGTATAATTTTTCATTTTTAGCGACTTTTTGTCTGGTGTGTTCAATGTTATTGTACAATATAGCTTAACAATATCAAGCAGTTTATCTGCCTGGTGAACAAAATGAAAGTATGCTTGTATGTACATACATGCATATCAGCCTGTATATTATATAATGTGGTGAATGGATGGATGCACATATTATCTTTTTTGATGAGATACGGGTTGACATGCATGACAATGATGGACAGCAGGATTAGGATTAACTACACAGCAAGCGATCGAGTATCGTCGTCGTCATCATCGTCATCGTCGCTTGTCGTCATCATGAATCATGATAAACTGAGCTGTGTGTGCTGCTGTCTCTGACATGATAACTTACAAGCAGATGAAGAGAAAAAAAAGAAAGAAAGGAAAAAAGAAAAAAAGAGGATTTCATGACAAGAGACAGCAAGAGAAGAGCTTTTATTTCATTTCAAGTCCTTTTGTTGATGTAGTAGAGTATGTTGTGGTGGTTGTTGTAGTAGTAGTACTTCTATAAAATCTTACACTGCCTACATTTAATATGAAAAAAAACCTTATATTTTTATGGCTTTTTTTCTGCTACAAAATACAGAGCATACAATCAATTGGCAGAGTGAAGCGATTTCAATTTATGTCATTCTACATTATTTCATATCATATGAAAGAAATCAAAAATGGTTTTTTATATCGTCGTACATTACATAATATGCTTATCATGTGAAAAATTTGTATGGCCAATAAAAAAAATATAGATAGATATAAATATTACTCGTGTAGTTAACAAATTTTGTGTGTAATAAAAAATGTATAGATTTTTTTTCTCCTTCAATTCTTTAAAACTTGCTTTTTTATAATACACAATAAAAGATTGAACAAGGAAAAAAAAGTATGAGTAATAGTGAGCATTGTAAAACAGCAGCGGCAGCAAGCAAGCAACGTTGGTGATCAGAGCGAGCAAGCAAGCACTAAGCACCCACCCACTTGCTCACGTTCCATTTCCTTTTTTTTCTTCTCTCTCTCTCTGATGTTGGAAACGATAGATGATGTACTTTTAGATAATATTTCGTATCCGCTACCGATGGGATTTCTGCTAGCTCGTTATTCTGAGCTCCATTTAAATTCTTCACTGAAATGGATTCGCCCCGTTGAAGAAAATGATACGTGAAAGAAATACAACAGATATGAAGGGCTAGAGATGAAAGCGTGTGAAAGATAAGGGAAAAAATTTTTTGAAAGATTTACTGGCTGAAAAATTGTAGAGGATTTCTCCAGAATATCAAACATCATAAAAGAAAAAAAATAGATGATGATCATGAGGAGTATGCCAATAATGTTCAAGATGATGATCATGACTGAAGAAAGGAAAGCTACAACAAAATATTTTTTTTCAGTGGAAATTAAAAAAAAATGAAAATGACCAAATGCAAAAAAAAATCAAATACATAAGTACACTCTTTTGATAGTGATCATCTTTCTGGTACTAGATATATGATACTTAATATGCTTTTTTAAAGTCTTGGAGGCTTAAGTCTGACTGGAAATCGTTTAGGCTTGAACTCAAAAGCTTTTCAAAAAAACTAGAAAATGTTTACCTGAGGAATTTTTTTTTGGTACATACATACATAGCTGATCAGTCTTCTAGACAAGAAAAATTCTCTTTCACAGACTTTAATCCACATTTAATGATGTTTTTCACTGAGAATATATATGTGTATATGACAAGGTATTTGAATAGAACTTTTTTCGTATCGTCATCATAATCACAATTTTTTTGCATTTCTTGGGTTTCTCTCTATTCTTTTGAATTGAATCATTTTTCTTCATGGTGGTGAGGAAAAGCTTGTGGGATTTCGCATTGACGGATTGGAGAAAAAATCCAGTTATGCGGAAGCACATACCCACGTACGTGTACTTGTATTCATCATGCATTGTGCTCATCATTTTGATTTGTATAGTGGTAGTCTGGAAGCACTACTTGTAGCGTATTTTCAGACGAGTCAAAAATGTAAAAAAAAAACTTTCAAAAAGGTACTTTCTATTCTTCAGCTCTCCAGTCAAGTCACTCATTCCAGTCAACATGTTTGTCAAGTGGAACGAGATGATGTACATAGACCAGATACAACCAGACAAGGCATGAATGTGTATCATCAAATCCTACAAAAATGGGTAGATAGGTATACGGTAGGGGTATAATGATGCTGCGTAGGTGAGAGTATTGCAAAGCACAAAAGCATGTGTGATATGATTTCCTTCCAGTTTGACGCCACCTTTTTTTTACCAGCAGGAAAAACTCGTCATGTTGATGGAAAAAAATAAAATATTACTTTTACATGCTTACTTGCACTCTTCCTTCACTACTGCTATTATTATTATTATTACCTTTCATACAGAAATAAAAACATATTTCTGCTAGCGTGCTCAGGATCACACAGGTGTACTGTAATCATTACACTGCTTGCCTTTCCCGACATTTTTCCAGGTATGATGACTACGACGACGATGATGATGATGATGATGATGATAAAAGAAGAAGACAT